>JAOUZG010035502.1:2830115-2847562 GCA_026289955.1 Argiope argentata | reverse complement strand
ATTAATTTGGTTGGAGCAATAAGCCTTTTTTCTGATATAAATAAGTCATAAATCACAGTAAAAATGATTTTTAATTTAAAAAATTTAAATAAATCCAAGTAAAATATTTTAAAATGTATTAAAATTTCATTTCAACTTGTCCATTAAAGATAAGCACAACATAAATATTAATGAATATTTATGTTTTAATGAATAAATATTAATGGATAGTTTTAATAAAGGGTTAAAACAAGGAAAAATATAGGAAAGAATGACTTTGAATTCCTTTTCACTGTTTTTAAGATTTTTTCACATTTTTTTTTACTTCCAAGCGGAAGATCTCGCTAATGAAAAATGTTGTTACTAATGGTACTTGTCATGGACTAGCGCACTGACTGTCATCAGCAATTTTGAGCCGAATAGGCGTTTCTTGTTTTTGAAGTATGGCCAAGGGTACGACGCTGATACACATTCATCATATTTGCTTGCAAAGCCCTTTTGTACAAGAAACAAATTCGTATATCTTACAGATAATACACAGAAGAACAAACATGAAATGACCGAGGTTCGAACCCTAGACTCCCTGATCACGAGGAAGACGCAATACCTCTTTGCCAGGACGCCTTCGCAGAAAAGTGATTTGCACTATTGCTGCAACATCTGTCATTTCCTTTCCAAGTTCCCAGACAGAAAATCAAGAATGAATTCCAGAAAATCAAGAACTTTCAAAGTAACCGGACTCATCAGTTTTTTTTTTTATTATTTTTCAAAAGAGTTTACAAACCAATATTTCTTTTAGTATGAATTCAAAAAGTACGTGTACAAAATGTCCAAATCACTTAAATGACTTATATTATTGTGACCAATTCTGAAAAATTATACAGACTACTTCATAAGACATAGCAGCTATAAAAGATATTTTTTAAGAAATTGTATAACTGAATGAAAATTAACTTCTAAAATAAAGAAACATTTGAGAAAATAAAATTGCTTCTTTTAATGCTTCCTTTGCAAACAAAGTTGTATAATTTTGAATGTATCATACAGAATTATTTGAAGTAATATATAATCATAAAAAAGTGTATTTCATAATTTTAAGTAAAATGTAGTTTTATTTATGCTTTCAAAAATTATCATTGCAGTACTTTTTTATAAACCCGATTTGTCTCTTTTATTGTAAAAATTTATGCCTTCATAGAGTAGTTAAGAAAAGTTGATCAGACCTTAAAATAGGATTCTCAATTAGATAAAAAAACGAATTTACGATGGCTAGACATTGGCTAGACTTGAGATAAAAATTCATTGTTTCTTTCAATGCTTGAAACAATAAAATTGAGATGGAAACCCTATATTATAGCTATTGGCCCTATTTGTTTTCTTTTTCTTGCAGAATTGTTCGCTGTTTAGTGGAGCTTGAAATTACTAACAGCAAGACTTTGTGGTTCTTCTTACACAAACCCAAATAATTCAAGAGAAGAATATACGTTTTATAGTTATTATAATACCGTTCAGAGAATATTACAAGAATCACATTTCATGTAGTACATTATTTCTTTTAAAAACCTTATCAGTGTTCAATCGTCATGTGACAGTAAGCCAAAATATAAATAAGATATTCTGCAAGAAAAAAAATACTGTTAGTAAACACAGTTGCAATGCAATTACTCTATTGAACTTTTTATCACTATGAATAAGGGGCTTTCAATTAATGACCTATTGATTTTAAGAAATAATACAGTTATAGCAGAATTCATTATAAGGAATTATTTATAAAATTGAAATAGAAGTTTATAACTCTTTATTCTGTATCCCTTATCATTAACTTTAAGTAAGAGGGATACATAGTAGAATTGTTTCAGTTACTCTTATTACATTTAAGTCAAATCGTACTTTCCCTAATCCCCGGTGACTTGCATATTGTTAAACTAAATTAAAAGTATACAATTATTGAAATACATTATTTTTAAACAATATTTCAACTACATCAAATTTAAATAAATAAAAAGCAATTCATTCTTGTATTGGATATATGAAAAGTAGCAAATAATAGTACGAGAGAAGCAAACACATCCAAAATTTAATTGTATCAAAGTAAATATTTTTTATTAAACAATTTTAAAATGAAATTAATTATAAAGCCATTTCTCATTACTTCTAAACTGTTTTAATAAAATTTCAAAGATTGGCTTGAGAATTGTTCATAGAAACATTTTTCATACAAGAATTTTACTTGCACGCACAACCTCAATTAATTTTTCCCTTTCTGCTCATAAATTTATAAAGCTGCTTGCTTCATGAAGAATAATTAACGGTTAAAATATATTGATTTGAAATAAACGTTATTTAACGTGAATGAATTGGTGTATATTTTTCGCGTTTTCCTGTTTTGAAATTGATATTAACTAAACAAGAGCTTTACTGAACTTCGTATTTATTAAAATCAATTTTAAAATGTTTTTCATTCGAAAAATAATATGCAAATTACAAATTTGGTAAATTCTTATAAATTGCTTATGATTTTTATTCACAATTTCTTAATACTGCTCTTAGTTTGTAATAAAAACCAATTTAGAGATTTATAACCGGCTAAATATAAATTTTACAAATTCTCATGAATTATTTTTTTTGGAAATTTATAATTTATTTATAGTGTCTTTATCCTTAAATATAGTCGTTAGTCATTTAGAAAAAAATTCGAAAAGGGTTTTGATTGATTCGTATTTTTTGTTTCAACTGTCTATTTTATTTGTGAATATTAATTTTAAAATAAATGATAAAAATTGTTTTATTTTCAAATGTAATTCATTTTACAAATTGTTATTTTGTAATGTATAAAAATCGATGTAATAAATTGTTACAAGCTTCGCATGAATTTCATTGGCCTGAAAACAGTTGTTTCAAAGATTTAGCTGGATTATCTCTAATAAATTGATTATTTTTGTTAGATTATTTGCAATTTTCCTTAAACAAAAATATAAAAAAGTTGCCAGCAAACTTTTTTGCAACATTCTAACCTTATCTATTTCTGTAAAGAGTTCTAATGCAGTTTCGCTCTGTTTACATTGAATAGTTGTCTTTTTTTTTTACTGAAACAAAATTGGTTCACTCTTATCAGTTCTCAATGTACATTTTCAGCGCCGATAGGTGTTTCAACTATTCCCTTCGTATAATTCCTACTTTTCTTCATTTTCGTATTGGCGAAGTGGAGAGAAAAAAAATGACGCTTGCTTTGGAACCTTTGTTTATTTTTTCATTTATTGTACTTTGTTCCGTCAGCATCGTTAACTTTTGTCGTTAAACAAATTTGTTCTGCACTTTAATGAAATTTTTATAAAGGGAAAACGAACCAACCAATTTACACAAAGAGTTGATGCTTCTGATGTTTTTAAATGGATAGTAAAATTTTGTGTACATTGTCCTCTACTTGTAATTATATTTTCAATTTCTTGGAGGATATTGCTTAAGCACAAAATGAATACAATTTTCGTAAGGTGATTGGTATTTTGCCATTTTAAGCAAAAATGCTATTTTAAGGACTATATTATGTGGATTATATATTTTGATTAAATTATATTTTCATTAAAAGAGTTTAAAATGTATTTAATAGTTTCAAAACATAAATATGAATATTTTTGTCATGTCAGAACATGATGTTATTCTGGAAAAGAGGTTTTTGGCGTCAATAAAAATGGGTAAGCGAAAAATTAAAATTTTATTATCTGCACGAGGACTTCAAAAACAAAAACAAAACAGCTTTTAATACCGGGGTGCCATAATACTGGAATCTGATTTAAAAAAATAAAATTAGTAAATAACTGCAGTAAATAAAATCTAGAAAACTGTCATTTTGAGCACGTGATTATATGAAATAAAATAATTAGGAAATGTAGTATTTTTTTAATAACAATAAATGCGAGACAATTTTTTTTGGATTGTTTACAATACTAAAGTGATTCATTTAATGAAACAATTAAAATGAATAAAAATATAATTTGACGTGCACGAGCACGTGATGCTTAGCTGTTCAATAAATTATGTTCTGACATGATACACTGAAATATGCAAAGCAGATTTCATTTTAATCTTTTTTGTTTGTTTTTTTTAATCATCAATTCAACAAAAATTTTTAAGATGATTTTTTGAATGAGTAGGGTAATTAAATGTTGAAATAATATAGGTGGATAATTATAGATTTATTAAAAATATTATTTATAGCCATTGATTTTTCAATTAAAAGAAAGGTGTTCATTCAATCATTCGCTTAAATTGACAAAAAATGCAACAATGACAAAGATAACTTGTACGTAATTTTCTATTAGCTCTTACACTTACCTTATACTGCGAGATATTGCAATTAAATAATTTTATATATAGAACTTATAATTTCACACACGATATGAATTTAATATCAATGTAATAGTAATTTGAATTTAATGAGAATGGTTTTCCTATACTTAATGTCGTATAATTTTCGTATATTATTCATATTCTCTCTCTAAGGTTAATTTTTTTTTCATTTTTATTGAAATTCAAGCGTAGGCCTTAAGCTATCTTTATATAATAAATATATAAAGAATAATAAAAAGAAAATTAATTCTAAATGATTTTTAATAAAGTGGCGGTTTATTAAGTTCAGTAAATAAATAAATACTGAACTTAATAAAACGTTGTACATTTAGAAAGAGCCTAATCGTTGAATCATATTTTGAGAGAGCAGAAATCGTTTTTTTTTTCAAAAAATTATTGAATTCGAAATAAATACCAGTGTTTGAGATATAATTATTATATAATATAAAATGTAAAAATATTAAACAAAAATTATAAAATAAATAGTTTTGTGCTATCAAATTAAAATTAGTGCAACATTTTTAAAAACATTCTATAATTGATCCATATCAATTAATTAATTTTTAAAATTTCTTTAACTTACTGAGATTTTCCGGTCTACAAATCGCCAAATTTCACATTTCCGTCTATTCCCACACAAGAACTAGCCCTATTTCCAATGCATGTCCATAATATATTTGAGGATCTATCCTCCGTAATCAGTCTTAAATCGTAACTTTTTGGGTTCTTTTTTCGCATTAATATTTAGATTTTATTTAATGAGTATCATGTTTCAAGAAAATCTAATAATTTGCTTTTGCATGAATAATAATGATTGTTCACTAGTTATTTTAAAAGGATTTGAAAATAATAGAATACCCAGTATGAATTCAATGTAATAAGTCATATATGTGAATTATTATAGCCGTTCCAATGCTTGCTGAAAATTACATGAATGTGTCCTTATTTCACATTTTATAATTCAATAATTCAATAAAAAAACATGTTTATGCAAGATTTTTGACGTAAAAAAGAGATATGAAAAAAGCATAAGAGCACAATGGTAGTATAAAATAATAATAATAACTTTAAGAAAATAATTATCTTTTTAAGAAATCTATTGAAATTTATTTTATCATTATGAAAATAATGAGAAAAATCCATTTTCTTTCAAAAAATGTAATTTTTTGAAATAATTGTATATTTGTAGTAAAACCCTCATTCCTCTAAGAAACAAATTGATATCAGAGGAAAGAATGTTCTTTCACACGCAAGCAGTAAGGCATCTTAAATACATATTAAAAGGGTAACTTAAAAATTTCAAGAATTAATTTTCATAAATTTTAATTCCTGAAAATTAATTTATCTTTATATTATATTAGTATTGATTATTGCTCTAAAACTCTTATATCATATCATTTTTTACTAAATAATAATGTTCTTATAAATAATTTTGTAAAGTTAAGTCATTTAGTAGTAACTCATAAATTTAATTTTGATTCATTTATTTTTAATCATATTGATAAGGAATTTACCGTGCATGAAAACCAATACAAAACTACTGAAAATAATATAGGCTGTAATATTTTTGTCACAAACATATCATTAGAAAAATATTTTAATAATTTTTGAACCAGATTTATTTGAAATCTAGTTCAAAAATCGTGGAGGGTTTAAGAAGTATTAAAAATAATTTTAGAATAAATATTATTTGGACAACATATGCATTGATAATTTTATTGAAAATTACACAAATAGAATAATATGTGTATCAAAAAATATGGATATAAAACGATTGTGTATTCATATTGCACAATTGTTAACCGAGTAAATGCCTTAGCTACCAAACCTTTAGGATTATTTGTGGGAATTATAAAGATAATCTTTATTTTATGCATACTAACAAGAGTTATATTTCTTACCAGGAGTGGAAATGAATGCTGTAATGATACATATATTAAATAAATATCAGATATCAAAACCAGAAATTCCCTTTTCAGGGAATTATATAGCAATGTTGTATGAAATACGAGATATCGATTTTACATAAAAGGGATTATTATTTTCCCAAGACAAACTTCTTGATCTCTATTCCCTTGAGATAACTTATCGGAATTTTATTTCATTTGTAAAGCCGCACTAATCTTCAACAATGAAAGAATGTTATTTTTCTTACGCTATATAAAGTTTGTTGTTCAAACTTTTAGAACAGAACTCATTCGAATTTAATCTGGAGAATTTAGAGATAACAGTCAACATTAATTTTTGAAATTTCCGGATTAATAATAAAAGTATTCATCAAATATAGAGAATTAATTAGCTGGCTTGAATGTTTTGGACTTGGGAATAATAACAAAGATAATTTATTGAAGTAGAAAAGCATTAAATAAGAAATGATTTCCCTAATGTTGTCATGAAATTTTAAGCAACATGTTAAACTTCAGAAGAAAAAAAATGTCTGATATTTTTTTTCTTACAAAAAAGTTTAGGTTATTAGTTACAAAAAAAATATTTTTTATCTATTAAAATGGCATGATTTCTTGTATCTTGAAAAAAATGAACTTTAAATTTTAGAATTAAATGATTATCGCTTTTATATGCAGTTTTATAGGTTAAAAGATTTTATTTATTAAAATACTGTGCATTTTATAATTGTGTTAGTTCATTATTCAATATTTCATACAATAGTTTCCTCGCTTCATACACTAATAATTTTAAATATAAATAAATACTTAATTTTAATAAAAAATATTTTCAAGAAATATTTGGTCTTTGTTAAGTATAATAATATTTGTTAATTAATGAGTATAATGTTAAGATAATTTTTTTTCTCAACTAAATACAAAGAAATACAATTCTTTTTACACTAATGGGATATCATTCATTTTGCACTATGCTATTTTTTAAGTAAATAACTATTCATATGCTGAACAATTGAATTAGAAATAATCTTCTTTATTTGTGCAGGAGATCGATATTTTTTCTATTCTTCTCATTTACTGATTCATTTTTCAAACCTGAAGGTATTTTAACGAATGTAAGGATCCTAATGAACTATTTTCGATGTGAACTTTTAAATAAAATATAATTCATTGGAAAGAATTTTATAATGATCTTAAAAGAAATGATGGAGTTTAATAAAAATATATATTAAGCTTCATTTTTGAGATATTTAGGATTTATTATAATTAGAGAATAAGCAGTGAATTCGTAATCTTTCCGATCCATTTGAATCCTTTTTTGAAAATTCTGTGAATGAATCTTTCAATCCACGTGTTCATGTTATTGTTTTTCAATTAAAAACTGACAATTATGTAGTTGTATATTATTTAAATTCCCTCCAAAGCTGATTGTTTTTTTTTTAAATTAAAGACTCTATTATTACAGTATTTAAAATAATTATCTGTAATTTTAAATACATTTTGGAGTAGATTTATAATGTCTTCCTTAACCTATAAATAAATTGGAAAGTTGGTATTTTTAACAGTTTTATAAACAAGATATACGATTATTATTTGATGCGTCTACTGAGTGTTTATTGGTACTTTATTAAAAAATTCTCACATTTTTAGTGATTAAAAGTGATGTAATGCCAATGAGCTATTGAAATTAAAAATTAAATTCCATTTCAATATTTTATTTCTGATTGTCATTAAATTACTTCTTTTATAATCTCCTTATTTCAAAATGTGTTTATTTATTTATTGTTTATCTAATTATAAAATATGCCATCTGAAACAAAACGAAGGATTTAATAAAATTCAAAAGAACAGATTAAAACATTTTTACATTGTTTGCAAGGCAAAGAATTGGTCATGATTAAAAATCATGAACGCTTCGAAACAGAACAACGAATTCTAGAATATTGAAAATTAAATTCTCTCTTCTAAAAATCATGAAAGACACGATTAGTTAGTGCGAAATTTCTTTTGTTTTCCATTATTTGGATGTTTCAAAACAAGCACACTTTTTATGCCTTCATTACTTTAAAATCACTGAGGAATCCTCACAGTTTTCCTAAAATAGAAAACCTAATTAATTCTAATCCTTACTCTACAAGCCCGAAAATAGATAAGGCTTTCTGGAAAACTCCAGAGCTGATTAGTCTTTTAATTTGCTAAAGTGAATGACGCCGTGTCTTGATAGCGAATAAATACTGCCTCATATTTTTCAGCTATATTAAGAGATTAAACTACAAATCTCCACCTTATCACTACTTTCCAAAACTCCAGCGAGGCATTAATCCGTGATAAGAAATGATATATAATTTTAAAAAGGATTTATCCCATTTATAGAGTAACCATACTTTTCTTCTATAGCAAGCATTTCCTGAAGGGTCTCTGTTAGTGTAATAATAGAAAACGGAATACGCTTTGGTTTTGAAACAGTTTAAGGTTATCATCCATTTAACTTAATGGTCCCCTTCTCTGCGGGCCTATGAATAAATATTACTAAATCAGAAAAGCACAATGCACAGTCCATTTAATGCGCAATTTTCTCCCCCCTGTGCGGTCTGATATTGAATTCAAGAGAAAATATACATCAAGAAATGAAATCCAACGCGTACTCGAAAGGAATGGGCATAAAAATGAAAATGCACTTTTGGACGAACTAGGTAACATTATGCAAATAGTACAAGCCACATTTAACTTCCATTTTCATGCGAGAACCCCATCAGTTTTACAGACCACTTCTGCTTCTAAATCGTGAAACCTTCCGCTCCTGGCCTTAAATTGCGCGAATAGTCCTTTTACCCCTTGCCGTCAAATATAATAGTATTCAGAGATAATGTCCCGGAATGAAGCATTTGACCGCTTTCGAAACTTTGCGTAGCTCGTTTCCTTGCGGCCACCACATGCAGATAGACATAATCTCTTCTTCAAAACGTTAGTCGTCAGTATATACTCTGAGATAATCCGTCCATATCACTGTAGATACTTTATGGTCGCTTTACGAATTCTCTTTCAGCGCACATATCATGCCAACTCTACCCTGAAATAATTCCTGGCAGAAATGAATGTAGATAGCATAGGATTAAAGATAGTAGAACCGATAATCAGCATTTCCTTGTTTCGTGTATTTAAATGATAACTCGATTCACAAATCGATTAACATTTCCATGAAGTAAATGATATATTGTATTAATGAAAAGCACACTGTTAAACGTATGAATGGGAGTACCTCAACAATATATTTCGAAATTACTGCAACTGAATTTGTATGTGAGTTAACAACCAATCTAAGAGAAAGATGCTTTTAATTGAATATATCAATATTCATTAAAATGTAACTTAAAATCATCTTTTCCTTACACATTTAAAAAAAAGTTTATGGCAATTGTTCATTAGCAATGTTGAAAAAGTCCAATTGAACTAAATTATATTTGCAGAATTTAACAAACAACTTTATGAAATTCTTTCAGTAATTTACCCCACTTATTAATGTGAGTAGCTCTACAATGTATTTCGAAATTACTGCAACTTAATTTTGTGTATGAGTTAACAATCAATCTAAGAGAAAGATGTTTTTAAAGGAATGTATCAATATTCATTCAAACGTAACTTAAATTATCTTTTCCTTGCACATTTTAAAGAAAGTGTAGGGCAATTGACATTAGCAATGTTGAAAAAGTCCAATTGAACTAAATTATATTTGCAGAATTTAACAAACAACTTTATGAAATTCTTTCAGTAATTTACCCCACTTATGAATGTGAGTAGCTCTACAATGTATTTCGAAATTACTGCAACTGAATTTTGTATATAAGTTAACGACCGTTCTAAGAGAAAGATGTTTTTAATTGAATATATCAATATTCATCAAAATGTAACTTAAAATCATGTTTTCCTTGCACATCTTAAAGAAAGTTTATGGCAATTGACAGTTAGCAATGTTGAAAAAGTCCCATTGAACTAAATTATATTTGCAGAATTTTTCTAACAACTTCATGAAATTCTGTCAGTAATGTGTAATTAATTCTTAAACAAGTGGGTTTTAAGAGGTTTCTTTTTATAAAGCTTATAATAGTGATATAATTGAAGGTAAGTTTATTATAAAATCCCAAATCTCTACGACAAAAACGGTTTATATGTGTTTCTGAATAGGTACTAAGAAAGGAAGGTTGTACCAGAATGCTAATGATGTTAAAGAATGATCATAAACTAAAATCATAAAGCTTATTGAAAAAAATAAAGCACAATTGAAAAAAATGTTTCCTTTTATGGTTCTGAATTATTCCAAAGAGATGTTGCACCAGAATGCTAATCAGGTCCAAGAATGGCCATATACTAAAATCTTTACGTTTACTATAAAAAATAAGACTTTACTTCAAAAAAAGGTTTTGTTCATGGGTCCGAATTACTTTTAAGTATGAAAGGTTTTGCTAGAAGGCTAATGGTGTTCTAGAATGATCATATACTACATTACAAATGATTCGACATTCATTCAAATATACATTAACGATTCTGAAAATTCAAATAGGACTTATTTGCATGTATTTAACTTCAAAACACAAATTCCTTAAATTCACTTAATCATACAATTCATCTCATTTAGGAACAAAAACTAATGCTCAATAACAGAATTTGGTTTTTATTATTACAGCAAATCAATTTGTTGAGGTCCATACGAACTAAAGTTTTATGTTTCGAAACTAAAGGTTTGTAGAGAGGTAACAAAAGTATTTTTAATTTTCATTGCAATTTTTTTAAAAAAAAAATTGCAATATTTCCAAAAATTTGAAAAAATAACATCTTTTAATTTTAGGTGTTTTTAGAAAGTTTCAAATTTCAAATAAACTAAACTCTAAGGTATTTTAATTAGTAATCATGTGTTTGGTCACATATTTTTTCGAAATGTAGAAATTAGTAGTTTTCTTTCCTTTAAAATTTGAAATTATTTTTGGACATGATTCAGCAATAAATTATCTCAGATGAAAAAAATAGATTCTTGAGTTAAAATATTTAAATAAAAAATATTCCTTCAGTAAAAGATTTAAATTCAGTAAAAATATTTTCATTATTTTGTTTTAAAGTTTTCAAAATAAATTCTGTTTATAAGAATTAAATTAAATTAATTTAAATTAATTTTCTTGTAAAAATTATAATTATTTTCTCACTTAGTTTAGTAGTCTACATCATAAAAGAATAATAGATGAACCATAACAGAAATAAAAAAAAATGAAAGTAGATATACGTTTTTAAATATAATAATAAAAAATTGTTATTCGTAATATATTTTTTACTATACGGTTTAAACTTATAAAATTGTTTCAACTTTGTTCTTATAAAAGAATAACAAAATCTTTAAAAAATTAAATAAATTTAAATTTTTATATGTTATATATTAAATTTTTATTATGTTTAATTAATTTTATGGCATAATTAATCTTTAACTTTATGTTAAAGCTAAAACTTTTAATTGGTTATATTTAATTTACAAAATTATCTAAATTCGATGATGAATTTCTAAATGGAAAATGTGGTAATTCTTGAGAAAAAATAATAAAAATAAAAATCACTCGAACAGCAATGGAATATTTATTGTCTTATATTCCCCGACTGAAAATTATTACGAAATATAACATTATGAGTGGTATTTAAATACTTCGAATTAAAATAGTAGAAAAATAAATTAATTTAATGAATGCAATTAATTATGCATTATTCCCTAATACTGATATTTGCCATAATTCCCCAATCTAATTTTTTAAAACAAATTCTAACTTCTAAATTACATAATGCCGGAATTGCATTAAATGTATCTATTTAAATTTAATTTATCATTATTTGATTTTAATGGACAGAGAGCTATCTGTATATTTTAATTTTGAAAACACAACAAAAGTTCGTGGGGGAAACTAATAAGTGAATGAATAAATAATTTTAAGTAATTTAAAATTTATAAAATATGTTTGAATGCTATTTAAAAATTATGCAAACGGAATTTTACTCAAATAAATTGAATATTCAAGAATTCATAGAACGAAAATAAAATATTCTGCCAAATTCCAATTAAAATTATTCATTATTAAACTTATCTTGAATTCATCTTATTTCCAGACTTGTAAATATTCATTAAATTTAAGTAATATTCAGACATGTACATATTTGAATACCTAGATATTTAATAAGTTCTAAATTTTTTTTTGGAAGAGTATAGATAAAGACATCTGGTCCCGAAAGATTTCTTCTCTCGATTGCAAGTTTGACTGCTTTCAAATATACTGTTATGAAGAATTCATAAGAATTCATTGAATATTTCATATAGCAGGTAGTTAAAAGCACTTTTTAGTCTAGACATTCCGTATAGTTGATTTAATTTTTTAAAAGTTTTGATCAAATATGATATTTTCGAGATTTTTCATTAACCTTTCTTTGAATATGCAAACGCTAGTAAGTTTGAAAAATTCATATAATACACTTGAAGTAACAAATGACAATTCTAATATATAAATTCATTAAAATATTATTTAAAGTAATTTAGTGTATGTTAAATTATCTAACTTCTATAAAACTTTAGCATTTTAATTGATAAGCCTTCTACTACAAATTTCTCTTATCATTTTAAGAATTGCAGTATGGAGTTCATTAAATAAGATTGCAGAAATGGAGATTGTGAGAAGGAAAAATACAATTAAGACTTTGGTTTAAGTTGAATATAAGGAATCTAGTAAATAGTAAGTTAAATTATTTCAATGATTAAACATTCAATTTTAAATTCCGTCATCATCTCAACTTTTGCATCTTAGTATTTTGGAATGATAATTTAAAGCAATGTGCTATAATTAAAAATTTCCTTATCGCCTTAGAGTCAATACAAAAGGCAACTGAATTAATATTGTATCAGATGATCAGATGAAAAAAAATATTTAATCTTAACTCAATTTATTCAGTTTGATTTAAATTTTCAAATTTAGAATAAAATAATTGCAAAATTATTTCAAATTAAAGAAAACTAAAGATTTTAAAACCCTCTTCAAGAGAAAGAAAATATGTGCTTCTTCCGCATCAATATACAATTTTTATAGATTTAATAAACCCTTCCGAATTCAATATATGAAATTTCATTTTATAAATACCTTCAAATTTAAGGTTATTTTTCTATTTCTAGAATCTTCTTTTTTCAGATATAATAAAAAATATATAATTTTTACCTCTCTTTTATAACATTGTTAATTTTTAAATTAAAATTTCTAAAAAAAGCATGATTCTTTTCCCATTTTTAGATCACATTAAGAAATGTTAATTATTTAATTGAAGATTTTATTTATCTTATTATACCTGTCTTCTCTTTTCTAAATTGAATTTGAATATACCCATAAGACTCTCCTTCGTAATTAATAAAAATATATACATAGATTATTAGTGTGATAAATGGGCCCTAGAATTTTTCCTTTAATCTCTCTAGATTAGGTATTAGAAAATTAAAGCTCAATTTTCTGTAATAATGCCATCTAAAATCATTGAGGTTTAACGTAAAAGTCAGATACAGGTTTTTACTTTAAATTCTAATTTTTTTTCCAAGGTGCAAATTTCAAAGTTCAGAAATACATATATGCCACATTCGATAGTTCTAATTGAAAAGATTTTCCTGTAGAGAGTAGAACCAAAAAAAATGCACACTTTCTCCTTTATAATTATTAACAACGTATGTAAAGATTATAGCATTATTAATTTAGATATTATTAGCATCACAAGCTTAGATTTTTAAAAAAGTATTAATAATGTGAATATTATTAACTTCGCTAGCTTAGATTTTAAAATGTATAAATAATGTGGATATTATTAGCTTTGCTTGCTTAGATTTAAAAAAAAGTACAAATAACGGGGATATTATTAGCTTCGCTATCTTAGATTTATAAATATTATTTTAAAATCTAAGATAATTTAAAAGATAATTTTAACTATTATAAATATAATCATATCACATATCATTCAATAAGGAATCCAAAAAATCATTGTAGAGTAATGCAAAAATATTATTAAATATTTTATAAATTTATAAAAATTATATCTCCAAAGCTTAGATTTCTATTTCCTAATGTATAAATATACCACGACTAATCGTTCTACTTCAAACGGCAATCACACATATATTTTACTTTTCTATATGTTGTGATCGAGACAGGCATATATTCAATACCAATAATAATTACAATCAATATTATTTTATTTAATATATGCACATTTTTCTTTCATCTTACTTAATGTCATGTAAGGATCTCCGCTGACAGTGCTTTGTAAATCTAACTCCATTGACATAAACACATTATTTTTCAAAGAACTATTTTGATTATACAAAATACATAGATAACAGAAAATATAAATTTTTTGTATAAATTTTTATGTGAAGTTAACATTTAAAATAAATCAGTAATTTCGATGACATGATTTTATAAATAAAAGGAAATTAAAACTTTATTTATAAATTACTTTTAAAAATAGGTCTTGAATAAAATTGATTCAGATGGAGTTTAAAAATATGTTAGTTTTATTCCAGAAATAATTTAAAATCTACATTAATTGTTGTTATAAAATCACTAGTCATTATAAATATAACAAATTTAAGGCATGTATGTAAAATTCGGCAGAATGATGCGATATATGCCTGCATTTTAATTCTGTCTTTCTATTCTATTTTCTTCTTTTTGGTCTGCTTTGTTCATTTTTATTTGCTGCTAGAATACGGAACATTTGAATATAGAATTAAATCCACATCAGTATTGAGAAATTTTTCTCGTATATTTCTTAAACATTTTTACTAATTTACTGCCTTATTTTGAGTTGTTCTTTTATATTAGAACTTTTTACTAAACGTTAAATCAACCTTCGAATATCTCGGCGATTCTTTTTTTTCTTTATTTAAATTTTATAAAAAAGTTAAGAAAATTCCTTATACTGAAACATGTCCCTTAGGGCTTTATTAGACATATTTTTTGAAACCTGTAACATTCATTCTATCGAATTCATTATTGCATGAAATTATTTAGAAAGGAAGTAGAATAACCATACTAATAATTCTAACTATAAAATGAAAACTATAAATTATAAAATGGAATATGCTTTAACAGCACTACTATTGTTATTTATCATAGTACCAAAAATCATTCTAAACATAATTTTTTTGAGAACGTTTTAAAAAATTTGAATACTGATTTTAGGTAATTGCTAGCTCTGTATTACGCTAGGATAAGGAAGAGAGCTATTAACAAATTGAAGCCATTCCATAATATTAATTTTGTAAGTCCAATATGAATTTCAAAATAGAAATTAATTAATGAATTGTTGTTGGTATGATTAATGTATTCACTCACTACAAATAAAGGCTTTCCTAGGCATTTTAACTAACAGCTTTTGTTTAAAATTAAGCTTCTTTTTTTTTTCTTTTCTGGTTATGAATTTCCTAAATATTGCAGAAAAGATGCATTCGCGTGGGCAGCTTTTTGTTCTATTCAAAACTATAATGAAAAGTATTTTTTTAAGTAAATTCTACTCTGATTAAAATATTATTATTATTTATTATTTTTAAAAACATTTTTTCCATTAATTATGATTTTTTAAGCTATACAAATGTTTTTTATCTTTTGAGAAAAATAAAAATAATTTATATTTAAAGATATCTTAAATTTAAAAGAAAAACACTGCTTTAGAAAGATGCAATATCATAATACAGAGTGGAAAGCAAATTAATATGTAAAAAAAGTAAATATAGTTCATCATTGACGATTTATATTTGCATTGATTATTTTATTTTAATTTCACTTTATTTACAAAAGGATATAATTTGAAGTGTATCAAAAAACTTTTTGATTAATAAATTTGATATTAAGATATTATTGATGCCATATTTCGAAGTATTAAATAATAAAATTTCCATTATAAATGCTATAAAAATTTACAATCAGAGCTCCCCAAATATGATATGAAGAGAATAAAACTGAAAACAGGTTGCGCTTGACATCAGCTTTTTAAACAAGATCTTCAATGCTCGTATTTTTTTGGTCATAAGGAAGAAATGTTACTGTAGAGATTTTATTAGAAACCTCTATTTCTAAATGCAGTGAATGTGAGCATTTTAATTGCAATTATCAATTTATTATGTTCTGAAAACTATCCTTTGACTCATTTTATTAATCAAAATTTGAATTCATAAAAATGGCATTTCCTATGAGAGAATTAAATAATTGTTGATTTCAAATTATATAGCATAATCTGGAACCCGACGCATTGCTACCGAAGAAGAAATAATTTTATAAATGCCGTTTGAAGTTTGAAATAGCTGTCTTGTTTAATTAAGAATGATGGAATAATAATAATTTTCTTATCGGAAATGGAAACATTCATTGGAATACCGTTTCTCGTTTTTTTTTTTTTTTGAAAATCTCTAATTCAATAATTTCAGCTCTCTGTGAAGGTAAATCTATAAAGAGATGAATGCTTAGTTATATATTTTTTGTCAGAGCGATATACGCTGGTATTAATGCTTGTGTATCAACACGATAAACGCAAGTATAAATGAAGCCTCATTTATTGATACACGCATGTCCATAAATTAAAGATAACGCTAGTTCAGGTAAAGAAAGAGTCAGAAGCAAAACACGTGTAACTTATTTGTAAAGCATATTATTTAAACAAAAGATAAAAAGCAAAAACGATGCTATATGTTGAAATCGGATATAAAAGTTACGATTATTTAGCTCCCTGAAACAAATAACAAAAACAAATCAAACAAAACCATTATTGAATATGTTTGGTATCATAGTTAATATACAGTATATCTACCAGACTATGCAATACAGTTCGTATAACGTCTAGGTATGCTGAGTATCAAATTATCGATCTGATCTTCGGGGATATTACACCACTCATCAATCAAGGTTCTCCAAAGTTCCCGCAGACATGTGGGAGGTGGTAAACGGGGTGCGACTCATCAGTCAGGCATGTCCCACACACGCTTTACTGAATTCAAGTCCAGTGAGAATGCTGGCCAGTTCCTACGGGTGATATCCTCCGATCGAGGGCATTCGTTCATGATGCTTGCACAGTGTTGACATGCCAACCATAAACACGAAATCTGCACCAATGGCGCCCCAAAACAAATGTATATGTTTTTCAACAATGACATCCCGATAAATTTGGCCT
>JAOUZG010035502.1:2808956-2829715 GCA_026289955.1 Argiope argentata | reverse complement strand
ATATATATCTGTTCTTGCCTTGAAACTAAAGCACCAGTAGCTGAAAAGAGCTGATGAGACATATCGGATGCTCAGATCCGTCTGTTTCTTTCAGTAACTGCCAAATACCGATTCTCATTCGGCATTCTAGAACGAGCGCGACCTCTGCTGTAACGTGTACTCACATTACCCCAACACATTACCCTCATTTCCAAAGCTTGTAGATCTGTGTGAATCCTCGGATTCCTCGGATTCATCTTTCTTCCAGAAGGTCGATAATTCTAACACGTAAACAAAATTCTAAATGCATTCATTGTAATATAACTATGCGGTTATCTCACAAAAAAGCTTATAAAGTACTCATGAACAATTTTATTCCCTTGCCTGCATTGCTTATACATCACTGCCACATTATCGTAACGGGTGATATATGTATTTTAGTGTTTGATTTCCTGTTTGACATTGAATTATCATTGATTTATGGACATGAGTTTAATTGGAAAAATTACTATTTTCACTGAACTAATTCCATTAGACATATCGTAACTTGATAGCAGCAATAATAATATGCATGTTTTGTATGTATGAAATAAACTCTAAATGATAATGTGGTTTGCCGTAGATAAAATATTGTACACACTAAATGACACAAACGAACAAACAAAAACTAATTTTTATATTTTATATATGACATGCGATATCTGTACTATGCATGTAACCTTCAAACAAGTGAAAGCAATAAGTTCACTTATCTCCATAGCAATCGGTTGAATCTGTATGGCAAAGCATAAGGTACGAAAAAACAAAAATACATTTTTATATTTGGCCAGTTTTGATGTGAGTTTAATTCTGAAAATATATTTAAAATGAAAATAAATTATATTTATTAGTATGGGGAAACAAATATGTTTTTAAAAACTTTTTTTTTGTTATCAGCAATTTAGTAATTCACATGGTGAGCATATATGATTGCACTGTCAGATATGTTTCATATATCGATTCACTTTTGAGATGTATTCTTCTTTGTATAAAAGCATGATCACTAGAGCCCATTCAAATGTGTCTCATGAATAAAGTGTAAGTTACATATGATTTGTACAAAGACATTTCTATATTTTCCATAAAATTAAAATGGTCTTGGTGGATGCTCACGCAGAAATATTATCCAGATATTGGGATTTTCTACAACTAATATATGTCCTTGTACGTTAACATTATCATCTGAAATGATTCTACTTCTCTCTATATCAAATATGCTTATCATATCCTTTAAAAGTCAATGTTTTTGAATAGAAATACTAAATAAACTTATTTGTTATTATAGATTATTATTTATTTATAAAGTTATTTTAAATTATTGACGTCTATCAGTATTATTTTGATATTATTCATTGATGTTATGCATGGGACATCGTATGTAAAAGTCATATAAAAACGATTTCGTGCATTCTTTGTAAGCGAAAGAAAGAACCGAGACTTATTAGTCTTACGGGAAAAGCTCAGTCACAAGTATTGTTCAGTCGTTCATTGGTATACAAGTTTATATGCCTTATATTTGTAGTATATATTCAAATGACAATTTATTAGAATACTTCAATTTCTAACAGGATTATTGCTATATCCTTTACTAATACCCATTGTTGCTTTTACGCTGAAACTAATTGTCTCACATGGGGATTAGATTCTTAGAGTTTGAGACAGCCTTGTCAGATTTTAGACCTAAAAAATTGCTAAGCATATTCAATTTCACAATAAACTGTATGAATTAAGAAAAATCCCCATACGCCAATACAATGAGTTTACTCTGAGGATACAAAATGCTTGTACCGAGTTAAGGTCACGATAAGAACCTGCGACGCTATAACTGGTGTTCGGGTAATATGACCACTACACCAAAATGTCGATTTCGATATCGTAAATATTATCTTGCTTATAAGGTTAGTGTCCCAGTACTCCCCCGCCAGTGAGTCGGTGGAGAGACGAATGATTTTGATAGCGCCAAGTGTTATGGAGAGAGTGTTTGTTGATGCATCGAATAAGCTACTGCTCTGTAGATAAGCGCCACGACAGATTAGAAAGTTACGTTTGTCAAGGTCACCAGTGAAGCGATTGAAGGTCATGGCACGACCCTGCGACGCTGGAACCGGTAGCCGAGTAACATGGCCACTATATCAGAAAGTTGACTCCGGTATCGTAGATGTCATTTGGCTTATAAGGCTAGCGCCACATGCTTTGGTATGACTGCCAAATCTCTTACTTTCGTGAACGATGATTAATTAAATATTCAAAGATCATGCTTTATTTCTTAACACAAGCTGAAGTAAGCTGATATGAGGTACATAGTACCATCGAGGTATGCAAATATTTAGTTTTAACTTGGGGTGGTGTTATGAATTTCGGAAGTTGAGGGGGGGGTCATATCTTTGAAAACGAGAACTTATCTATAGATAAACGACATGTATCTGAACTCAAGTGAACTTCGTAATGAATGTTTGTAAACAAATCTTACCTTCCACAATGAGTTCTGTATCTACTTTATCTTCACCCATGACATTTGTCACGTGACACACATAACGCCCGGTATCACTGGGTACTACTTTATGGAATATCAGGACACCTCCTTCTTGGCTGACTGATATAGTATGATCAGGAAGGGGTTTTTGGTCTGCCTGGGCTCTGTGCCATCTATAAGCTGGTACTGGATAGCCCTGAGCAATGCAAGGAAGCGTAGCTCGATGTCCCATTTGAACGATTACACGGTTCAAGCGTCGAGTTATTCGGGGAGGTTGATTGTGATGGGGCTCTATAAGAAATTCGTATATTAAACATTACAAAAATATACATTGTGTTTCATTAAACGTATTTTGATATTTGAAAGGATAAAATTTTTTTATTATAACTGAATTCATTTCTTATAAATCTTATGTATATGCAGAATTCATTTTCATAATATATATATGTTTATATAGATAGATAAAATAAAATAATATAAATACTTCTTATTCAGATAGTTAAATCAGTTTCGTTAATAATATTAAATATTATTTGAAATAATTTATTTTAATATATATTTAATATTTATAATTATAAATTAATTAATTAAAATATTTTCATGTAGATAATTTTTATTCAAATAAATCTCTTATTTAGTATTTATTGAATCTATGAGAAATATGAATATCTTTACCGAATCGTTTAACCATAAATATTTTTCTAATCATTTGTTTGATTTTATTCATGATGTGGTTCCACAATTATGAGGTTTACCCATGAAAAGCTATTATTTCGGAAGAAAAAATAATAAAGATACTGACTTTTACAAATTTATTTTATTAAATGAATTAAAATAATTCTCTGTGTATGAAAGTGCTTCCTAATATAAAACTCCCGATTTTCCAAACTTAACATTTCAAAAGTTTATCCTGCTCTTTGAATATTTTTTCAACCTCTTAATAACTAGGAGCTAAGTTTTTTTCGTTCCGATTCGCGAGATATTATTAATTTTCATAGCAATAATAAAATTGAAATTTGTATACCTGTCACAATTACTCTGGAATAATTCGTGCTGACTTTCTTTTCTTTCGTCACGGTATTTTCTGTGTGGCATCGAAAACTGTATGAACCATCGTGCTCAGTAGTATCTCTAATATATAAATCTCCACTTTCTAACATTCCATATTTAGCTGAAAGGTAAAATAAGACAATAACAATATTAAAAATTAGATAAAAAGTTAGAGAAAAAGTTTTAAATTAATAAACATAAAAAATTAATTAATATTATATATTATTATTAGAATATTATTATAAAATTTTAAATTATAAAAAATTAAAGTTATATCTGTATTAATTGTTATGTTTCTAGAATATTAGTTTCCAAATATTTTTAGACTTCCACTGAATTAGGAAAAATTAATGAACTTACATTTTTAATTATAATCTAAACTTAATTTCACGAATTTCATGCTAATGAAGATATATTTAGTATTTAAAAGTGATTAATATAATAAAAAAATAATAACAATCAATGTATATATCTCCTTTAAGCTTATTTAAAATTTATTTTAAATCCAGCATCATTATGAAGAAATCAGTTAGTTACAAACATCGAGCAAGTTTTTCTAATAAGTATATCCATAAAACATTCAGTTCAAATATATTTCAATGCAGATATTACAAATTGCAAAGACTCATAAAGTTATAAATTCCAAAAAAAGCTGGCAAAGTTATACATTCATAAATAGAAGCTCACAAGGTTATAAACTCAAAAATAGAAACTGACAAAGTTATAAATTCATAAATAGAAGCTGACAAAGATAAATTCAAAAATAGAAGCTGACAAAGTTATAAAATCAAAAATAGAAGCTGACAAAGATAAATTCAAAAATAGAAGCTCTCAAAGTTATAAATTCAAATTAACACCGAACATTTTTTTTTAAATTTTGGCTCTCGTTTCAATGATGACTTCTCATAAAAAATTGAAATAAATCAATTGATTCAACTATTTATGAATCTAGCTAATGGTATTACTTTTAAATGAATTTTAAAAGTATGGAAAATTACTATTCTTTCAATAGTTTGTATTTTATTAAACTATTTGGAATAATTGTATTAGCGATATTTGATTTTAGACAATTCGATTAGATACAACTTCATGTCCATGATATAATCAAATTATCAGTTTTTAAAGTTTAGTTATTTTATTTGCATTATATATATTTATTCACTATGTTCATGAATCTTTCAAACATCAATCAACTCCATAATATCATAGCACTTTTAAAAACGCAGTTTTCTGGTTCACTTTTGTTCTATAGTTCGAATTACTGCACGATTTTAATCTTCTTACGGATTGTACAGATATTAAACATAATTATTTTTTTTATTTTATGGAAGAGAATCCTTAACCAAATAACAACAGCTTGCATTTCAAGCACCAATAAAATTTACCATTAAGAACTAAAAAATATAAATTATACAAAATAACCAATTTTTAATAATATTTTTCCCATCTTTTGAATTAGTGTCTCTATAAAGACCATTTCTTAAATTTTAACAATATTTTCAAAAAATAGCACTGAACAAAGTTTAAATCCAGCGTATTTTCAAAAAATAAATAAAATGTTAACTATTTTTTAAAAGTAAAACGCGTATAATTTTACGCGCACATTATTAACGTGTTTTTTAAAACTATAACGCGTATATAAGAAGTAGTTTGTAGAGAGACGGCGTATTGGTAGTGAAGTGTTTGAATGCACCTCCCTTGTAAAAAGGGGTTGTGCAAGAGATTGTGACGCATAAAGTAGCTAAGCCGTACTCATGGTCCTAGTTGGCGCTACTAAAAAATAAGGGGTTCAATTGTCTTAAATCGCTTATAGGCCTTTTAGAGGGATTGAAAAGTAAAAATAATAAGAGTACATAGAACATATTTTCTTTCTCACAACGCACACACAGCGATACACATATCCATCTTTGTTTTTAGTAGAGAAGGTGATCATTATAATTTATTTTTCACAATGCACTATATCAATGATCACTAAAAATGTAACTTTTTTCCTACGGTTAGATGTGGTGACATGTTTCAGCATCAAAAATTCAGCAGAAAAATTAATATTATTACGGCAACAATTTTTTTTGACCTCGTGATAGTTTTCCCCATTGAATAATCAGTAGAAAAACTAATAATGTAACAATGTGACAAACTTTTAATAATGTGACAAACTTTTGCTTCAGCTTTATTCAAATTGATTAAAGGTGAAATGAATCGATGGTTTCTGATTGAATACAGAATCCACCTTCCAGCATTGACATATCAGCCTTATTATTCGAACTTGAGACGAATTCTCCCCTTCGATGATTGTTTTAATTATTTACGGTAGTTCGAAGCCATTCAATTACGTCGGTTCACTGATTGCTTTGGCACTTACCGCAGATGATCAAGAATTAATGAGTATCGCAATTAAACTAATTGAACTAAGAGAAATTAGCAGAACGTTAACAACCCCACTAGTATTTCAAGCCAATTAACGGGATAATTATCAAAAGAGAACGTGTCTCTGACTCCATAACGAAAGGGTTTGTAATCGTAAACTTCGAGTTAATGGCACTTCGTAAGAGTGATCATTTTTTTTTCTTCTTTCCTCTCCTAATGACACATGGTTGTTCGAAGCAAGAACAAGATAAATGACACTCGAATTCACAGATTAAAATTCCACCTTCTTTATTGCTTTGATAAAAAAATTCATAATTTTTCTCTTTGAAAAAAACCCTATAAAATCATATTTATTTATTTTTCTTCGTAAAATTCAGAATTGGTTGAAAATGATTTTTTTATGAAATCATATTCATTTTTTCTTCGTAAAATTCAGAATTGGTTGAAAATGATTTTTTTTTTTATAAAATTGTATTTATTTTTTATTCGTAAAATTCAGAATTGGTTGAAAATGAGGTTTTTTTTTCATTTCATGTTATAATTATTTCTTCTCTGTCGATATTCACTTCTTAATTGCCTTGTTATCTTTATTTAAAAATCTAATTTTAAATTTATTTCATCAAACCGAATTTCACATTTCTAATATTACTAAGATTCGTATTGAATGATTACGTTTTTATATTTAAAAATAATAAGGTCTTTCCTGTTAATATTGATTATTAATGTTAAATATTCCAATCTTTACTTTTCAAGTAAATTGTTTACAGAGTCATTTATTTTAGTTTACTTGATTTGCTATTTAATTTAAATTTCTCTGCATTACTATTTAAAATTCTAATTTTATTCTATTTTTTTCAAATTTAGATTTAAATGGATAATTTAACAAGTTTGATATTACTTATAAGATCAATTAACAGTATTATTCGTATTGATGGTTAATTTTTATATCACTAAAAGCAATAATATCTTCCAGGATTTCAATTACGTAAGACAATCTAGACTTCTCAAACTTATTATATTAATGGATTAATTTGCTTACATTTGTGAATGATGAATTCAGAAATTAATTTATGATTGGAAAAACTTACAACCAAGTATTTATTCTCATTGCATTATTTTTTTACACTAAAAATATGTAGTTGATATCCTGTTTCATGAATTAAAGATTCTTTTCAGAAACCCATTTTCTTTCTAAAATAAAACAAGAAAAACATAGGCTTAACAAATGTTCTAATTCGTTAATGCGTGTTTAAATCTCGGTATGTCACTTTAGATTTTTACCACTCCACACTTAACGCTTTTTTTAATTAAACAGTAAATATATATTTATTATCATAGTAATTAAATGTAAGATCGTTTGTTTTACGAGAAATACATCTATCACTAATATTTCTGAATTTAAAAACTTTATTTTGCCTTATGATGTGATAAATTTGTTATTTATCACAACATAAGGCAAATTGTCTTAATAAGAATTTATAATTTACAAAACTTTTTTAAAAATTATACTCATTAGAATTATTTGCATATATTAGTTTTCTATTCTGAGTAAATTTAAATTCTGAAATATATAAATCTTCAGTTAAATGTGTAAGAATCTCTGTTACATATCATTAGACAGATTTAGCTATACAACATTTTTCTACTCTTTGAAAATTTAAATTATAGAAACTAGAAATTCTAAGAATACAGCTAAATGTAACAGAAATATCTTCCCGAAGATATTTTTATTCGCAGCGAGCTATGATTAGAATTATATATATATTTTAAATTTTTAATTGCAGTGATAGAAGCCAAAATATGTTCATAGAATTGTTATTTTTATTAAATGAAAATGTATAATTTAAAACATGAATGGAATTTATTTAATTAGAAACAAATATGTATAATTCAAACTCTTTTAATTATATGTATGCATCAAGAAAAAAACTAATAATGGATAAACAGACAATAAAATGGAAATAAAAATGATGTTTTTTGAAATGAAAGTATTAATTTCTTTTTAAATTGATATACCCAGCTTTATTAAAATAAAAGAAAAATATGTTTTTATTTTTAATACAAATATTAATTTTCACTTCTCTTTTTCTTAAATATTTATATAATTGGTTGCAAAAACTGAAAGAATATTTATCATAAGTATAATATTAATACTTACCACTGATAATTCCTGGTGTAATAAGAAATCCATCAATTCTTTCCCAGGATGTTACTTTTACATAGTCGCTCACAAAACTTGGAATAGGGCAACGAATGACAGCCATATTTCCTCTTAAGACAAATTCATCAAAAAGTCGAATTTCATAATGTTGCAAAACAACTGTAATGGAGAGAAGAATTTAATTATTATTAAATTAAAGAGACAAATTATAAAATAATGACAATACTCTATTGATAAAATTATTTTTATCAACATAGTAATTTTGTCTAATAACTCTTTTTTCAGTTGTATATGTGATACTCTATTTATATAAACAGGTGATAGTAATCAATTTCTGGTTAAAATTTGCAGTATTGATTCCGTTAGAAGATGAAATTTAGAGAAGATTAAATGAGAAGATGAAAGAAGATTCCTTAAAGATGAAACGAGATTCCTTTGCTGAAAGTTTTGGATAGCTTTGCTATGCCTGAGATTTTTTAAATGACTGAGGTTAATAAGACCAGACACAGAAAATTCATATAATGATAAATCTATTCTAAATTTTCATTTCTATTTTGTTAATTTACGCTATTCAGCTAATTTGTGACTGATTATATTTTTTAAATTCAAAATGTAAATATATAATTTATTCCATTCACACTAGATTCCATTTAATTATTCCTTCACACTAGAAATGTAAAATTCTTATACATTTAAAATTGTATTAGATATTGTTAATAATCCAAGGAAATTTTCATTTAAAATTTATTACTAACCAGATTTGAAAAAAATAAATATAATTCTTCAGTATTATATTTTATTTTATAATAATCATGAAGAAGTTTGATAGGAAATAGATCAGTTGACCAAAATCCAATCTGACTCTTCTTTATCGAAATATCTGCATGGAACTCTTAGACAATCAGAAATATAATGCATTTGTAAACTATACATACTGATTCTAATGAAATATCTGTTTCAAAAACTATTACGTAAATGTTTTTGATAATTTTATAAATAATTATAAATGTTGGCAATTTTATAAAAAAATCATTCTCTCTATGAATGGAAGGAATTGGAAAAGATAAAAGAAATATTTAAATTATTTTACAAAACAATATATATTTATAACAAGCTTGTCAATGTTTCATCTTCAGTTTAATTTCCTATAAATAAATTTTATAATTGATTACTTCAATTACTTTTACTGCATTATTATTGTATCTATGCAGATACCTCAACTGCAATTTTGTAGTAAAGCTCTAAGAATACACCAAGTGAAATTTATATTTCAGATACAAATAAAAAACTTATTTAATGAGAACGTTTATTTAATGAGCCAGACCGAAAACCATTTCTTTCATCATTTTCAATTCTTATACTTTTATCAATGTTTAAAATAAGACATACAAAAAACAATTTCTTATAGCAGTGAATTTGGGTTTTGCAATTGATTTGAAATTCTGATTGGAATGTTTTATATGAAAAAAAAACACATTTTGTACCTCATATCTAGAATATAGAGTCTCATTAGTGATTATTAAAATGCAAAAAAGATCAAAAAGTTTTTCTCGTATTTCAAAGAAATATAATTTCGAAATTGTGCTTTTGAAAAAATGATGTATTCAATAAACATCAATTTATGCCATTTTTAAATAGCGTTCTAAAAAACAATTTTTGCATTGATATTTATTTAACCACCTCTAGAAGAAATTGCTTCAATCGTATATTTTTACTCATAAAGAAATATCTCTAATAGATCTACTGCCTTTTGAAAATTTATTTTTATAAAAAACTAAAAATAAGAAAAATGGATTTTATGATAGAAAACTCATACCAAAATGAAACCTTAATGAATCACCGTTTTAAAAATTTGCACTTTCTATTCGTTCCTTTGTGCAGTTCTTTACTTCATTTATATAGACATTCTCATTTTTCTGAAAGAATATATTTTTTCCCCTTTGCGATTATGAAAAAAAATGCAACTGATGCTAGTTATCCTGGAAATTCAGAGATAAATGATAAGGGATAAAAGAATTTTCCGTCTATATAAAAAGATGATCATTTATGGATCAAAGACAGTCGGCAACATCAAAAAGACCGGCTTTTATTGAAAGATGCAACCCAGAAACGTTTTCGGAATCACTAAAGTAAATGAAATATTCCATCAAAAAGGAGCTTTTGTTGAATCAAAAGGAAGAGTTTTAAATAAAAATAAAACGGAAAATATCTTTACCAATTCCGAAAATGAACTTTATTGTATGAATTTTAAAATATATTTATATATTTTACATAACGTAGCATATTTATTTATTTTATATTACAAAATTTAGAGATTTTTTTTTGGTAAAAACATGCAAGTCTATATTGAAAATTGCGAATAACATATGTATAAAATTAACACTATACACACTTTCGATTTTAGAGCTCATTTGGTCTTTTCCCGGTTTGGTATTTATCAAAAAAGTCAGAACGTTATGTATAATAAAAGTAACAAAAAATATAAAATACAGTCTTCTTCTTATCTCCATCATGGTCTGATGGAGTCTCCAATGAGCCGTACAATAAAATAAAGTATGTGATACTATTGGATATATATTTTTTTAATTCATACACGATAAACAACGAGAGGGAATTCGTAATTGAGGTATAGAAGCTTCTGGCCTGGTTGTTGGTTCTCGCTGCCTTCATGTGTACAGAAAAATGTGTGGGGGGATTAGCTTCTTTCATTGATGACCAGAAGTATTTCCCGAGGTTTTTTGTGGTTAGTGTTGACAATTAAGACTCAACGACATTTCTTGACAATTTTGCCTTGGGGCTCTCTGTACAATCTGAATTTTCCGCGTGTATTCTAGTAACCAGTTCAAGATATTTTTTTTTAGATTAGAGTATTTTTAGGAGAAGATAAATCATTATGGAAGAAGAGAGTACTTGAAGGCATCATAATTAATCAGATTGAAGACACACAAATTAGTTTGTAGCTTTCTTTGCCAAAATCTTTTTTGTATTTTATTTTTCCTTCAAATGTTATCTTAAGTAGAATGAAATAAGACTTTAAAGTCTTAAAATAATAATAACAAACAAATTTACAGAATTTCAGTGATGAAAAAATGTATAAGTATAAGAATATGACATTTGTTGCAATTTTCTGATTTTCCCTATGGTTTTCAGAAAAAAGTTCAAGTCTCAGGAGCGAAATAAAATTGCTATTCCCTATTTAAATGTCATTTTGTTTGTTCTCTTTATGAATTTTATCTTAGATCCATGATGCGGTAGTCGTTATTTGTTTTATCGTTATTCATGAAATAGGTCGGCCAAAAGTAACACAAATAAAATATATTAAATAGACCATTAATTACCAAATAGGAAGATTCACATAAAAGAATATTGTAGTAGAAATCAAAATTAATTCCAGAGCATATGCAAAATGATAGTAATGAAGTCACAATTTTGCAATGTGTTGGTTTTAATTACATGGGATTTCAATGGTTTAAAAACCAATACTGGTTACTTTATAAAGTATTGGGATTCATTTTCATAAAATGATTTCTAGGTCGGTGTATGTAGTTATATTAGTTCTGTGGTATTCATTCGGTTTTGTATTATTAAAGATAAATTTACTGCCAATTTTTGATTTATAGAGATTACTTTTATTATTTTAAATGACGACATTGACTGAAAGGTTACTGTATTAACTTTAAATATGAAGTACAAAAATGCTTCCCAGTGAAGATAAAAAAAACTTGAAATTTTGAATTTTAATGAAATTAGGTAAAAAACAAAAACATTTTTTTGGATTGATGTATATAATTACTTTACAGAGTAAATAGGGCGTTGTCCAGGTATAAAAATACTAAGAAAAATTAAATTTTCAACCTTACTGCTCGTATACACCATAATTCAAAAAAAACTTATTCATTGTAATTGCCTATTTTTTATATAAATAAAACCACAATATGGATCAATACTTTATAAAAGTTGATAAATAAAATATCATGTCCCTATATAGATGAACAAACCATTCCTAACTTTCTATCATTCTTATTTGTAATTCTATTAATAATCTGTCGACACTCTACTGATAAGGATAATAATTTCAATTTTTTATGTGTCCTTGGTTTATAGACTCGTCTGAACATATATTAAATTTCATCAAGTCAAAATAGTAATGAAACTACTAGAATTTAAATACTGGACTAAACACTTCTTCTAAATGATTAAAACTACTTTGTAATGGATTTATAAGAAATTATAAACGTAAAGAAATTATTAAAATAAATCTTTAAAAAAAGAATATGACTGTTTAAAAACAATAGCTGGTTATATAAGTTTTGGTTGAATATACCTGAGTTTTATCAATTTTCTAATCTAATATTTTGGTTTATGATGTTCAGCACTGATAAACAAAGTACATATAAAGTCAAACCATTTCAAAATGCCATTATTTCAATTCTATCGCATACATTATTTTTATTGGAAAATTTAAAGTGGTCATTTGAATGGAAAATAAGATTGAACGCACTTCAGATAAAGAAGAAATGAGTCTTCTTTGAAACATAAACACTTTTCTCTGAAGAAATAAAATTATTTCAGAAGGTTTGAACTTCTCCAATGACGTGGATTTTATGCGGATGACTTGCTCCAGATAAAAGAAACTTCGAAAAAGGGAACGAAAGACAGAAAGAAAACGCAGAATTCGTCCAATGACAAAAAGGTTATAAAAGTCAGTTCGTAAGATTACAAGAAGAAAGAATAGAGTTCGTAGCCCCGCATTCTTAGTTCGAAATACCCTGCCGAATTTGTGAACTTTTTCCCGCTTTCTGTGGGTTTATGTTCGACAGAGTAATCAAAGTGTACAATAATAGGGATTAAAAGAGAGAAGGCAAAATAAAAGGTGTTTCTTGTGTTGTTTTGGAAGCCAAATCAATATTTGCAGCAAAAGGTTGCAATACCAACAGCGGTATGTATTCTTTGTTTAAACGTCTGCGAAAAAAGCAGAATTCTGTAAAAATACCATCTTCTTTTTCTTTTACAGAGTCGAACTTTGTTTAAAAACTAAAAAAAAAAATAATATCAGTATCTTATTTTATTTTCGTTTGAATTGGAGATTTTTTTTTTTGCTTAGTAAATGTCATTGAATTAAAGGAAGTTTTAAAGACGCACTTGTTGGTTTTATACGTAATATGAACAGAAATTAACGATATTATAGTGTATGGTTTTTCAAAAAAAGAAGCTGCTTATTTCAACCATTTATTTCTAATAAACAACTATATGTAAATATAGATACGGTACTTTATATAAGGAAGTTCGAAGTTAATGTATGATTTAAACATGAACCTCATTCGTTATATAACAAACTTAGGACATTTCTCTTTTCACAAATGAAACAATTGATGTAAATTCGATTCTGAAAGCATTGATATAATGAATTTAATTCTGTAGGTATAGAAGAAAACAATTTAAAGTAACAAAATACATTGTCTTTCATATACATCCACATAAAAGAATTCGACTTTTTAAGATAGTTCATCCCCTATGACATACACATATACGTTCAAAATTATCATTATCGTTAAAAATGGCCAATACTTTTCTCATCACATTTACAAACTTCTACGAATTTATTGTATTAGTTTATCTTTTGGATAACGTGGAGACATTTTATTGAAAACACATTGTATTGTTTTTCTTAACGCAACACTGGAATTTGGTATTGATTTAACAAAACAACTTTTTATGATGAATCAAATATTATCATTAAGTAAATATCGAAGTAGCTTTGAAAGACTGCCGATGTTATCGGACTGCCTAAAGTAACAACATTTACATTTTATTTCCTTTCATTTACATTGCAACAAATTCCAATATTTATATTTATTTACACGTTATTACCCTCCATTTCTTGTAGTTTATGAGAAACAAGTATTTTGAATCTGTTCCTTCTTTTTTCTAATAACATTAGGCAATATATCATTGTATGTATATTTTTCAGGTCTTTAAGTATTAGTTATATTATTAATGTGTCATTTTATGATTATAAATTAAATGACAATGTTAGTAATATTAATCAGTAAATTCTATAATAATTATTGGTATCAAAATACGATTAACAGATACTCTTTATATGTTTAAAGATTTCTTGATTTAAAAGTTTACATCTCAATATTCTTAATTTATTAATTTCGCTACAATGTGTTTCAAAAAAATACATTCTTTTAAGATTTCAGTCTAAATTAGAAAAAAAAATATTTTGAATTTTATAAAGTTATTTTAATACACGCTTTTTGTGTTTTGAATGGTTTAAACTATGCGATAAATATTTTTTTTAGAAATTGTAAATATTGTATGATAGAAACATTTGACTAAGTTCATTTTAATTCAACTTTTTAAAGAAAAAAGAAAGAGTGTATTTCTTTACAAAAACTAATAAATAAAAAATACTTAAAAATTATTAAAAAATGCATTTCACTTCTTAATTTTTTTTTTAATTTAAAAATCATCTTCGACATGAAATTAGTTGAAAAAAAAAATATTGAAAAAAAAAGTTAGAATTCATTTTCTAATTTTCAAAATCAAATAATTTCCATATTTAAACTTAACAATTACTTCTTATTTTTAATGTAATACTTAAATTTTTCATTTAATTTAATGTAAAATTATTCATGATGTAAAAAAATAAAAGAAAGATACAATTTGGATTTTTTTCTTCTTTTTCTTAAAAAATTAATTCAATTCATAAAAAGCTAAGACATTTAAAAGAGTTTATTACTATTTCATAATTTCAATTTTAAATCTTGGTTAGTAATAATGCTTGCTTCTCTACTTGCATATTGTATCAAAATAGTATTTTACAGTAACAATAAGTAATAGTGTGTTTTTAATATGCATCGTTGAATAAATAAAATTAATTCAAATTTCACTAAAACTTTCTTTGGTAAATGTTTTTTTTTTTCATATAAAGAATTTATGATAAATTATGGTAAGCTGTTAGGATGCTCCTTAAAAATATTTTTTCATCTACACACAACGTTATACGTTAATTATTTGACCCAAATTAATTTCAAAAGGAAAGACATACTCCATAAAATTTAAATAAATAGATTCATGGAAGATTCCTAATGTCTACAACTAACCATTATTGCAAATTAATTTATTTCCGGACTTAGATTTTTGCTTGAATAAAATTAGAATAGATATATCATTTTCCGCTATATACTAGTCCGTGGCAAAAGCATTGAACTCAGCTAATAATATGGATGAGAATATTTAATGTTTTGTCAAATATCGTCATCCATATGATTCTAAATTAAAGGATCTATTTGCATTCTAAATGCATCATAAATAAATCTGTTAATCTACGTCACGATTGATATCCAAATACGTAGGATTTATAGATTTACATATGAAGGTATAACTTATTTATGTGTCCGTAGAAAAAAATACTAAAGAATAGATAGATAGATAGATAGATAGATTCTTATCTAAGTATCTACATTCTTATCTAAGTAATATGATCTAATACATTATCTATGCTAATGAACTCCTATTGCTTGTGTTGTTTTATAATTATAGAGTTCATAAAATATATTGACAAATGAACATCATTTTATTTACAACATTTTAAAGATGTTTTAGATTAAATTGTAGAAATATTGAGAATAATACTAATTCTGAATAAAAACTAATAACCGAAAACATTTCTAATAATATTTAAAAAAATAAAACATTGTTGAATTCAGAAAGCAACAATTTATAATGAAGCCCAAAGCCATTGAAATAAATATATAAATTTTTCTTCGGAATATTATTTATTTATTTGAATTATTATTTTCAGAAACAATCTGCATTTAGTAAATAAAGCTGCTCAAAATGAAAGATAATAATTTTAAGACTATTTTGAATTAATAAGGATAGCTTCCTGAATTTCAATTTAGGATTGTAAGAATATTTGCTGTTATTTTCAAAATACTTAAAAGTATAAAAAGATTATGCAATATTTAAAAACACTCCATGCACTAGATTTCCCGAATGCACATATCTTTATTTTTGACTGCATAAAATATAAATCAAGTTGCAAAAAAGGAAAATTAAATTTTATGGAACTCTTGGGAATGCATCAATTTTCAAAAGCTGTTTTGAATGTAAAGGCTTTCCAAGATTGCGAAATATACAGCGATACACGGATATTCATTACATTTCACAATTGTTTTTGCTATTCAAGAAATATCTTTCATTAAAGCTATGTGGGTTGGAAAAAAACCCATTCATCATAAAATTATTTTCACATTCATCATTATATTGGAAAGTCTTAATTTAAAAGGAGATTCTCTACTTTCTTTGAAAAAGAATATTCTCATTACCGAAAGAGAAGTTTTTTTTCTCTTCCTTTTTTTGTATTTTTCAATATTTCAAATTCGCTCTCGACTGCGATAATGAAAAGCAAAAATTTTTCATCAACGCAAAACCGAATGTAGGAAACTTTAATTCACTTCATTAAATGGACTCCAACGATACACGAATGCAATTTGCAGACTTACTTCAAAGAATAATCCCCAGCTCAAATCTTTTCCACTGATTCATGTTCACGCATTTCATTATTATTGTTGCAATAATCCATCCCTTTCTGCTGAATTTAACAATATCCAAGAATAAAGATCTCTGTCCTTTGTGAATTATGTTTTTGGAGAAGTGATTTGCATTTCTCTTTTATTTCAAATTCATTTCGGCGGGGTAATTCGTATTTAATCTTTTCCCCTTTTTTTGGAAAGAGAGTTACTGGAGATATTTCTTCATTTGTTAAATATATTCTTTTCGATTACGAATTTCTCTGGATCGGATGTATATTTTTTATCTTATTTTTGGAGGAAATTCTACTCTGATGATTGTTTATAGAATTTCATTTCAAAAATTCAGTTAACCGTGAAGTAAAGAAAGATAAGGAACTTGGCTACTCAGAGATTATTTAGATTTTTTTTAGTACTTTCATCTTTTCTATTTTAAAAAGACAATATATAAAGAGGAAGCCCGTACCACCAAAGAAATTGTGACCGACATAGATATGTTCACATTTCAAGAAAAATTAAACTGAAATTAAAAATCTTCATAACTTTTATTCTTAAAATCTTAATTTAAGTTCTGTATTTTGCAATGTTTTCTAATCAGAGGAATATTTAAATACTAATTTGTACAAAATAATAAACGATTCTTGACGATATATTATCGACTCATAATATAAAAATATTCTTTTAAATAAATAACTTGAATTAGATAAAAAAATAATTATGATTTCTAAATACAAAGTTAAGTAAATAAAGTTAATTTTGGGAATATAGATTTCGACTTCTAGTTCTATGTCTGGATAATCAAGTACAGAAAAAGTTTGATAACAAAACTGATTTTTAAAAAATATCAAATTTAGGTTATGCTATTCCTAAAAATTGCAAATGTGTGAACTGAAGAAACAATTTGGGTTCCGTGATAAAATAAACAAAATAAAAAAGAGTTTAAAATGAAATCTTCCATGCATATTTCAATGTATCCTGTTAGAACCTAACTTCTTGAACGGTCAAGTATCATGTGCTCGTGCAAGTTAATTATATCTTTATTCATTTTAATAGTTTAATTGAATGAGTCACTTTAGTATTGCCAACAATCATAAAAAATTGTGTCGCATTTATTGTTTAAAAAAATACCACATTCTCTGTTTATTCCATTTCATATAATTAAGTGCTCAAAAGGACATTTTTCTAGGTTTTATTTCCTGTAGTCATAAACTATTTTTTAAAAATCAGAGCATTTATGAATATGATGGCAACGCGTTGTTAAAAGTTGATTTTTTGAGATGCTCGTGCAGATAATAAAATTTCAATTTTTTGCGAACAGTTTTTTTCGCCTGCATATTCTTTTGGCACCATAAACATTTCCAAAATACCATCATGATCTGTCATTATAACAACGGCTAATAAATCTTTTATTGAATCTAAATTCCATTAATAGTGATTAAACTTTCTGCCATTCATGCATTTGCTTTTCGAAATTTTACTTCAACTTACTCATCAAAAGAGATATTATTAATAAATTACTAAGAACCGTGATATATATTAGATCTAAATTTTGAAATCTGTTTTATTGAAGTACGCTCATATCGTCATTAAAATTGCGTGTAATTTCTATCTATCTATCTATCTATCTATTCATGCCGCCTCTATTTATTCATGTATATTATAAAGTGGTGGCCAAAATTGTGGATACTTTAGGCTTTCATTTTTATTATCATTATCATAGAGAGATCATTATTGTTTATAGAAAATCTTTCTTTTCAAAAAATGCAAGTTTTTTACATGCCATTTTAAAACGATCTTAATTCTGATTTCTATATGAAAATGCAAAATTTAATTATTTTCAAAAAAAAGTATTCTTACTTTAATCTTAATAACAAACACAGTGATGAAGTGGGTTGTAATTTCTAACGATCCTGAAAAAGCACTGTTCTTCTTCTGGTAACCATTCAAATATTAATTACTACTAATGTCATGTTTATGATTAGATACTGATGTCGTGTTTAATTATGAATTTCATGATTATTGTGTCTATTCTATCGACGGAAGACAGGTTTTAGAAATCAAACTACAAACTATACATTTTGTTAAAATTTTAATAAATATTAAAATAAATATTTTTAATATTTATTTAACAGATATATATATATATATATATATATATATATATATATACCTTAAATGAAGTGATGAGATGATACAATGAAGTGATGATGGTGATAATATGTAAGACATATTATAGGCGAAGAGCTGCATCCTGACTGCATTCAGACAACTATGAAGAACTTATTTTATATTATGGCCAGGTCATATATGTCAGCACATGTATTGGTCTCTTTTATGGAGGATTAAATTCAAGAAACTTACACCTTCCCTCAGTGATGTTTTTCTCAACAAATGTCTCAGTCACTTCCTAGGCACACAGTAAGAATATTTTGAAGATTTGTTTAGAACAAAGAACACTGAAATGTTATCATGACTAGGAAAGAGCCATGACAAAATTATTGAGACGTTATGCCAGGGATTGAAAACTCCTGTACATCCTGCAGATTTCTGCAAATAAAAGAGAATTCATGGAGACTATAATTATTTCCTGACATCATACTATAACGAAGGAAGAGTTAAAAACTCTCATCAGTTCAATGAAACAACAGTGGAGTGGTTGAAAAGTTAAAGGCTATCCTATAAAGTATTAATAACTCACTGAAATCCGCGGCATCTCATGTATCTCGATAATAATAGCCCTTCAATGTTTTTATATTGCAAATATTTGAGCTTAGCTTTTTGTTTTGAAATTAGATTTCTATTCCCTTTAAAATTATATGTAAGAGTTATATTTTTGTATAATGATATATTTTACAAAAGCATACAAAGTTAAAACAAAAAAAAAATCAAAATTATTCACAATTTCGGCAACCAATATATGAGAATTTAAAAAATTCAATACAAATAATATAAGAATTTTTATTGATGATTACTTAAGGGCTACGCTATTTTAAAATAAGCACGAAATAATTACAGGTAGAGAGACATTCAATAAAAACACACACAATACACCTTTTTAAACGCACAGTATATCTTTAAAAAATCTCATTAGCTTTCATATACCATTTACTAAATTCTATATGATTAATATGATTAAAAAATATTTTATTTTGCATTATGAAAAAGTACAGAATAAAATATTTAATAACTTCATAACGAAATAAGCATGAAATAAATATTGACGTAAAAACGAAATAAACGAAATGGACGTAAAAAGCGAAATAAGAATTTACGACATAAGCGTGAAATAAATATAGATTTAAAAAAGGTTCAAAATCACTCAATAATTTTGTTAAATGATAGTAATCGTCTATAACTTAAATACAAAGCATTGCTTTACTTCCGGTTATTTCTGTAGAAATGCCTTAGTGTATTCTGCAAAAGTGGTCTTTGTCTCCTCTCTAAACATCTATTCTAACTCTTTTAGACTGCCTTGCAAACATATATTTGTTTCCTCGGCTGGATCAGAAAACCACTTAACTTCTCCCTTCTCAGGTGCAACTCTTTACTCCTGGACTATCCCACTAATTATCATCAGAACTTTCACTGATAAGCAGGAACCATTATTCCTCTTACAGCTGCTATCAGCCGATAACGTAACTGGTGTGGGGTTAAAGATAATATTTTGACGAAGACATAAAAGATAATGTCCGCTGTTAATCCATCAAACCTTAAATCGCAAAATAATAATAATAATAATTTATCAGGATACCGAAGCAACGATGTTTTTATGTTTCTTTTTTCCATAAAGCTTATCTTATAATTATTGCTGTTGTGTTTCTTCTTTTCCCAATATAAGAGAAGAGTACTAAGCGAATATAGCTATAATACTTTTACAGATGACTATTGCAAATTAACAAATTGTATAAGATTAAATAAGGTCGATGTTGTTGTTGTTTAAATCGACCAAATAAATTACACAATATGATATTGTCTTATAGATAATATCAATCTGAATTAGATTTTAAAAATAATTTATTATGATTATATATATATATATATATATATATTTATAAAAAAATATAATATTATGTAATTTTTTTGTTTGATTTAAACAATAACAACATTGACATTATTTATTCTTGATTTAAACAACTTTATTGTTTTA
>JAOUZG010035502.1:2782635-2808556 GCA_026289955.1 Argiope argentata | reverse complement strand
CTGTTGTATGTTTTTTTATTGCAAATATAAGGAAAATTAAACTTCTTACCACCCTCTTGTTTTAAGGTAAAATAGTGTTATTTGAAGAAAATATTATGATATGAATATCATTGCTTACATTTTTGTACATTCAGTTTTGCTATTGAGAAATGGGATCCGTGATATCATTATAAGCCAATATCAGATTAAAAGCAGATATAAAATGTCTCTAATAATTACTATAAAAAAGCTCCTTTCTGCGTTTAAAATCACATTTATTCAGGAAAACCTATACAGATGAATTAAAAAAAAATTAAATATAAATGCATAAGTAAAAAAATAACTTGATTTGAAAAACCTTTGATTTGAACTAAAGGCCAGTAATACTAGCTGCATTCCTATTGTTCTGAGCTCTATACTGGAGAATCAAGTCATAATTCTCAGACATATTGTAATATAGTGGAACTGAACTGCTTTTTCCTTAACCCCATCCATTTGCATGGACTGGCAAGGACTGGCAAATGGAGAGGGGGGGGTTCATGGACTGGCTCGTATGAAGGACATTTTGAATTCACTTCCAGCCTTTAACAATGATATTAAAATTGTTGAATTTTTCCTGGACTTTAGCTAACTTGCAATATATTTTAAGCATTTTTTGTATGCAAAAATATGTAGTTTCATAACTAAGGCCCGTCAAACATTAAATACTATTAATAATATTATAAACCTATAAGAAATAGTTTTTTTTAACAATTTTTAATTTTATTTTTCTATAAAATATACTGATTTTATATAAAGTAATAAATCATTTAACCATATTTTTATATATGATTAAGTCTCTAAAAAAGCAAAAAGCTTTCTAAAATTCTTTGAAAAGTTGTCTCCTTTTCAATATCGGTTTTAAATAATTTAACTTTCCACTTAACCTTTGGTTCTTAAAGTTATTTGCACGTAATACTTCCTATAAAATGCCAGAGATTTAAATGTTTAAACATATATTTGATCCAAGTAAAAAACAACAATGGTAGAAAGACCAAATTCTATATAATTTTTTTAAAAATACTTTTAAAATAAATAATCTTTCACTGTAAAAAATTATTAAAATTATTTTTAAGTATTATTAAATAGTATTAACTATTATTTATATGCAAAATTTTCTGTTTTTAAATTCTGCATAAGATTATATTCATTAATTAATTAATTTATTTTAATATAATATGATTTACAAAATCAATTAACAATTTTAGTATACTAAATTAAAATGAAAATAATAAAAAAATAAATGTCGTCGGTTAATTACCTTTAACGAATTATTTAAAAATTAAATAAATAAAATGGTTGTACAGAGGAAATTTAAAAAAAGTTATTGTGTTTAAATACTATATAAAGACATTTAAAATATTTCAAAACAATTTTGGCAAGATTCTGAGAAGTTTTGAAAAGGATATTTCATGAATGCATTTCAGAGAACTGTAAAAGACGCTTTTCACTGCGAAAACTTTGATAGAATGCCAAGGCTTTGTGAGAAAACTGGATTTATACTTGACAGCAAACGTCTGGAGACTATTCATAAGACTTGTTTATGCAAATGCAAATCACATCCAACAGCGTAAAAGAGCTGAATCATTGAAAAATCATTGGACCATGAGAAAACTTTTCACAAAGCATAGTAAGAAATTTTCTTCATCCCATGCTTCGCAGATTTTAAAATTATGCATATTACTTTCTGAGCAATAAAGCAGTAATACGTCTAGATGCTGGTGTTTTTTTCATGGACTCTTTTATTTTTATTCTTCTGTTTTTAAGTTTCACGGTATAAGGGATTTTTGATTTTACAGGAAACCGCTCAACTAAAACTGAGTTCATTTACTGGATTTGACTCAGTTGAATCCCAGGCTACAAGATTCGTATTTTTAGGATGAATGGATAAAACAATTTTTAACGCAGATGTTTCCCATACATTTCAATCAAAGGTTTTTCATTTCTTCTTTTGAAGAAAATATGAAAAGCTTTGGATTTGAACAAGTATGTAAGAATCTTATTAATATATCTTTGAATTAAGATATTTCAAATATTAATGCAAAGGTATATTACTATGAATCTAGAGACAGAGGATTTTAGAAAAATTTGAGAAGAAGGGCAGAAATGAGACATTTTAATCTTTCTTAGAAGTTATCTCCAAAATATTGAGATTTTTTTTTAAATTTATATCAATTATACGTTAAATATCATAGAAAAGAATTCCTGGAATAATCACGCATTAACGTTAGAGTGTTACGTTAATTATCAGAGAAAATATTTGAATTTAAAAAAATTAAAATATATTATAATTTTAATTTTATGATAAACACAAAATTTCTAAGACATAACAATTTCGAGAAATCCTAATGATGGCGAGATAAATTAATTTTCCTTTTTAAAAATATTATGAAAATTAAGATTTTTTGGTAAAGGAATTGATAAATTTACTAGAAATTTTAAAGCGTCTTTTGAAATTTATTTTCCATAATAACAGCAAAAATAAAAATTAAATATTAACATGCACATATTTTTTTGTTTCATTTATTTTTGGGCATGTATTAATTTTTAAAACATCTCTAACGTGCTCATAGTTTAATTGCGATAACATTTATATCTCTAAATAAAAACTGAGTTTTTGTAATGATTATTAACTTTATAAATAAAGTAGAACTCCCACTTGTTACATTTATGGAAATATTGTTTCCAAATAATCATTATAATTTTTTTAAAAAAATTCTTTTACTGAAACAGATTGGCTTCTGAAATATTTCATACTGTTTTAAAGCAATCATAGGTCACTTCCAAGATCCATGGTACTTGGATTTATGTATATTCTTCATAGCAACTATAGAAATGCGTCTTTTCACCTAAAACAAGGAGATTCAGAGCTTCCTATTTGTCCTTAATATGAACAAAACTCTTGAACGTGTTTTTCTTTTTTGTTTAAATATTAATATGACAGAAGAATTTTAATTATATATACAGAAAAGCCTTAGAAAGATAGATAAAATAAATATAATATATAAAAAAATAAATTATAAATTATAGTATTAAGAACGCCTATTCTAGACCTGTTCTTGATTCAGTTGGTATTATATGTGTGCTTAACACTTTGAGGTTAATTTCACTGTGGATATTCTACATTAATATCTAATATATTTCGATTAGGCCAAAGCCAGATGCATTCTATGTATGATATTGAATTATACTATTAAAGATCGTAGAATAATTTATCATTCTATTTAATTTTGAGCAGGTAAAAACCAAGTTCAGTGAATTATTAGAAATTATTTTCCAGCGATTTTTTGCCTCTTTCAAAATCCAAAAGATTAATTTCAGCAAGAATTAAATTAAGTGATTATGAGCCTTAATAAAGGCTCCAATTCTATTTATAATTCCTTGATTTTAGCTCTTTATACTGTTAAATCCTTTCCAAATTAGTGTAATTTTTTTATTTTGAGGTATATATATATATTAATTTTATTCTATGTCTTCTAATTACAATATATTGAACATTCGTATTACCTAACCTGCCATTTTTAAAATTATTTTTATTTCATTGGTCAATTTTAGACCCATTTGGTGCATAATATCTAAAAGAAAATACACAAATATAATTTATATTAATTAAATATGATTTGAAAATAACATTGTGTGGTAAAATATGCATTTTTGAAATGAGCCACAATTTTAATCCTACAATACTTTAAACATGTTTTATTTAAATAGTTTATAGCTTTTAACCTTTACAATAAAACTATAATTGTATCACTTCAACTGAAGTAAGTTGACAAAAAACCAACTTAAATTAGTTGCAGAAAATTACCTATTTCATTGTTCCATTAAAAATAAATCTAATACAGTCCAAATGAAATGTGTTATTATTATTTTATAAATGAAACAGTACATTTCATAAAAAATACACTATATCGAAAAAATGTCTAATAAATTATCACATTACTGATTTATAAATTTCAGCTAATAATAACAGGAAAATAAGTTAAATTTTTATGCTGAAATTAAGTTACATTTCCAATTGAAGAAAAATATTTTTGTTTCATCGTTAAATTGTTAATGACGGTATGAATAGATCATTAAGGAAAAGTTTTAAATAGATCTGTGAATTGTAATAGAAATCAATAAAGTTGCATTGTAAACGTTCCGCTAAAAATGTTAATTTTCATCAAAATTTTTAACAACGATTTCTTATATACATTGAAGTTAGATAAAATGATTTTCCAAAAAAAATTTTATTTTATAAAAACTTGTTGAAGACAATATATTCAAAAAAAATCAAAATTAACATTTGACTAAATATTGAAAATGAAAAAATAACAAAACATATTTTGAAAGTAAGTTTGTAAGTGAAAGTTTTTCTGTATATAAAATATTTTTTTGAAGAAATTTGAAAAATTCTTTAGATAGTTAGGATATATATAATCGTCCTTTAGGCTATTAGGCTATGATAGATCATTTTTAAAGTAAATAATTAGTTTTGGATTAATAAAACAAAAGGAAAACACCATAAATAATTTATGAAATATGTGAATGATCTATTACTTACTCGAAACATTTCTTTGATAGCAAAGAATATCAGATTTTTTTTGTATTTAAATAAGTTTAAATTAATTTGAAATAAAATATTTTTTCCTCAAGGTAAATTCCAAAAGTATGTTCGTAAAATTAAGTACCTCTTCTAAATTTTTCAGTTTTACTGATATTTGTTTTTCATTTATAAAATATAATATATTAAAGGAAACAAGAACTTCTTTTTATATTTTGAAAATAAATTGCTTTCGAAGAAGAAAAAATTATTTATAAATTATCAAGTAACACTTAAAATTAATTAATTAACCACTTGGTGTATTAAAAATTAATATCTCATTATTTAAATGACAGAACAGTGTAAACACTTTAATGAATCTTTTATGTACCAAAATTATAAATCTTCTTTTAATGAAATAACTTTATGCAATTCATTTCCTGAACGACTTAATGCTGTTCTATGAACTCCAGCATTTAACCATAATTACCCCTTAAATTCTTAAAAGCTCCATTATGAAACAGTTCCTCATTTAAAAGCGAGTATTTTAAAATATTTATGCTTTCAAAAATATTTTCTCCATCCCTTTGTAGTTACTTCGATTTATTTTGCAATTAAATTTCCGCTTACTTCAGGTGAGTTTTTAATTATTGAATGAATGCTCAAAAACGTTTAAAGCATTGCTACCTTTTAAGAAGAACTTAATTTTCATTTTCTCTAGGTGCATTGATCAAGAACATTTGAAACACAAAAGAAAAAGATCGCCGTTCTAATGAGTTTATTACTTAGAACTTTATAAGTCTGCCCTTTTACTTTATCGTGCTTAAGTTATAGATTATTTTTGATACAAAAGGATTCTTTTGATCATTCCTTTTATTGCTTTTGCAAATGAAAAGAAAAATTCATCAATTGACAAATTAATTACGAATGCTTTTATTCCTTTATACTTGAATTAAGTTTATTTGTAAAATCCATGCATTAAAAATATCTTCAAAAGACTTATTTATATTATTGTTAAAAGCCTTTCAAAGCTCATAAATAAATATTAATTAATGACATAGGTTTCAGTAGCGTTTCAAAGGAAGTCGAGTCGAAAAACCAATAAAATTATTTAATTGCAAATTTAAATACGTCTTGAATTGTAGCAATGCAGTGTTATATGTAATTTTCTTTAAATTACTTTTATTTCAAAAGATAGAGTAAACGAATATATGTATAATTTTCAATTATTTAAAACGCTAATTAATCATATATTTGGTTTCTTATTGAAAGTTTGTAATTAATAATAAAAAAATTATGACGTGCTACGTTTATTAGTTTAGAACTCCATGACTTTTAATTTAAAATATTAAACAATTTATAAATGTGCAACTTATAAATGTAATATTTCTCCTTGTTTCTAAAGAGATATAGTGTTACTACCCTCTCAAAGTCATGCGCTATACTTCTTGTTTCTATAATCCATATTTTACGTTATCTCATTCATGCATGAATTATTTAATTAAATTGTTTTATTAAATATATTTTAAATCGCATTACAATCTCAATATTAAGATAACAGCAAATTTTTTAGTATTATATTTATATAGAAATTTTTGAAAATCAATAAAAAATATTTTAAGAATAACTTTGTATGTAATGCTAACGCACTTGGGACATAAATAGCAGTAAATAAATGATTATATGGAAACATATAAATATAAAAGTACCATCTCACATTTAGTTTAGTTATTATAAAGTATCTTTGTAATGCAACATTAGGGCTATTTTGCGATGGATCTCGTCATTTTCAACCGTGGTCAGATAACTAGGGCAGCATCTGAGCCTTGCTGTCCACACTACACCAGAGGGAGGACGCTTCGCCATGACAAATTTAACGTGTAACTGCCCCCCTTATACGATGATTGTTCAGTGGAATCGAATCTCGAACTTAAAACCCTACGGCTCACAAGCCGAGACCTTACCACAGACCACCGTGGTCCTATGAATCATCTAAAAGATTTCAGAGTGTTTCACTGAATGTTTTGGCAGCTGCAATGAATGCTGTAATAACTGTAAAATAATATTAGAAATGTCTAGGAAAGATTTGTCTTGATATCAAAAATTTAATCAATTTGATGAACGAAGATATAATATAAGCTAAGAATTATTCATCAAAAATATTATCAATCCGATCAACGAAGATATAATACAAGCCAAGAATTATTCATCAAAAATATAATAAATAATGCTCGAAAATAATCTTAGTCATCATTATAAAGGTGGTATATATGATTTGCATGGGGAGCTTAATATTGATTCTTTCAAAACCTTTATGAATTCCATTTCATTCAAATTTTCCCAGAATTTTAACAATAACTTCATTCAGTTTGATGAACATCTACAGAATGCTTTTAATGATCAAACATTTACTCATCTCTAACATAACTCAAACATCTTATAAAACATGGCTCCTGTCTGTTTTCAATCATTAACACTATAAAAGAGCATTCTCTACCGCTTTTATTTTTTAAACTATTCACTCTTAAATTTGGAATAAATTAATTCAACTAAATTTGAGTTTTAAGATTGTATGAAAAGACAAAGCCAATATTTTTAAAAGTACAAAAAAATTGGTTTAAAAGCCATAAAAATGAAAAAAATGCTGAGAAAACTGCCTGCTTGTGATGGCTATTTGCTTTATTAATATATCATAGATTTAGAAAATATATCATGAAAAAATAAGAATTACATCTGCTTTCTTTAGATTTTTTAAAAGAATAAAAAAATGAATAAATAAACTTCCAAGTAACAACGTATTGAAACATAAAAATCTGATTGATAGACACTTTATGTCGATTGAATCGTGGACAGAAATTTATTAACAAAAATGAAATAATAGAATATAAACGATATTTCCATACAAGTGATTGGTAAAAGATATTCAAACAGAGCGCATACCTGTATCTTAATAAAAGATTATATAAATTCAAGAATGTCTTATTTAATTTTATTTCATATACTTTCTGCTATCATTATTTCTTAACAAAATTTTTACTTAAATGTAATATGCTGAGATATAAATTTATGCAGTACCCTCAGGTATGTTTTCTTAAATCCAATTTATGCATATTATTTTTTCATTTGTTTGTTTATGTAGAGGGCTTTCAAAGATTCAGCATTGTTCAAGATTTCAAAATATTTATTATTTAAGATTTAAAATTGCTCGCTTTTTTGAAGCTTACATAACGAATTCCTAATTTAATACAAGAAGAGGAAAATTATTTAAAATTCTATGTCTTCTTTTTTACGAAACATGCAGCTACTTTTTAATAGATGAATTATACGGAAGAATAAAAGAAAACTCATGAAATAACCGTTCTTAAGAGACATAGTCAATATGATTAGTAAGTTAAATGTTATTATTATGTCAAATATGATTATTTTATTTCTAAATTAAGTTAGAAAAAAAATATTGGAAACTAAAAGTTATGTATGTTATATTTAAAAATCCATATTAATTGAATAAATGGAGAATAGATTGTATACAATGTAAAATATTTATTTATTTTAAACAAAAATTCACATAAGGCATTGAAATAAAACACTTAATCCGCAAGGATAAGTATCTGCTAAAATATATATTTATTTTCAAATGATAACTATGATCATATCTTTCATTCACTGTGCCTATGAGAATATCGTTAAGAAAACATATCAAGAAACTTTGAAATAAATATTATTATTTTGTTGCTAAGACGAGATAACTTTTTCAAACATTAAAAATACATAAAATAAGAAAAACAAGAAAAAAAAATTAAAAACATGAAAAAAATGCATTAAGCATTTAAGACATTTAAAAAATGATGTTTAACATTTCAACTAAATATTTTCTTTTGAACCACTCATTTTCATTTATAATCATATATATTATTAAAAAGTTACGTTGAGAGAAAATGAATTTTGGCTAAAATTATTTCAAATTAAATTGTGTATGAGTGTGTGAACGTATTCTTTGGTAAGATACATTAATTTTTGTAATGTATAATAAATGTTTGAACATTGTTTGCTATCTTTAAATATGATTTTATCAGATTCTAAATATTTGCAAAATTTTCTTACAAAAAATAAAAATTTTATGCATATTTTGTCTCCGAATTTGGGATGCTTTTCTATAAGCTCTGCTTTAGAAAAACTATAAGTCCCTGAACTGTAAAATTAGAAATGTATTCATTTTGAAATTTTCATGTTATTTATCGGTAGATTCCCTAATGTTTAAAGACTGAATTGGAGTAGAGCTTTTTTTGCAGTAACATTTTAGGAATAATAATTTTAAGTTATTTCCAAGATTTTTAATGAACCACTAAAAAATGTTAATATAAAAGATTTGCTTTATACCTATATCTAGACCCACACTCACAGATTTTCGAAAAACATCATTTTTTTACTATTTTTTGTGCGGGAAAAATTGAAAATATAAGATTTTATGGAGTTTCTCAAAACTATTATAAGCAGTATCATTTACATTGATTTTCAATTTCCGTCTAACCTAAAATATTCTTATTAAAAGTTATCATTTGTTATCTATTTAGTATTTTGTTTGACTCAATTTGAAAATAAAATTGGCAACAGGATTTCTCAAATTAGTTACATTGTTCTTATCCCTATTTTAAGAAAACCAGAGAATTTTAAAACGGCTTTTTGAAATTTTCAATTGGGAGTTAATATAATATTTAATAGAGATATATATCGCCTATGAGAATTAACCCAACCACTCCAAATTAGTTTGAAAGCACTCCAATTTTTATTATTACTTTCTCCAATATTTTTGAAGCAAAAGTTGGGATTAATCTTGTAGTTTATCTAGAAATATCAAAATAATTCAATATAATAACTTAAAACTATCTATTAAAAACATTTACGTAGTTTTGAGTTATTACATTTATTAAAATTTGTATTTCGTAGTCACATTTCAAGATTAATCCCTGCTTTTATTTCAAAAGGGTTGAAGACAGTAATAATAAAAAAAATGGAGCTTTTTCGAACAAATTTGGAGCGCCTTAAACAATTTTCATTAATATTATTTATCTCTAATATAGTATGATATTAACCCCTTAACTCATAAATAAATTAATATAATGCTTTGAAATTGTGTGTGTTATTCCCTATGGTGTTATTCTTAATGCTTGTAAAATTTCAAACTGCTAAGGTGAAAATTGCAAAAATTCATTTTATAGGTCCCTGGTAACCTTAAATATTCTGACAAAACGCTACCTGGCAGATTTAAAGTGTATTAATTGTAAGACTTTGGCCTAAATTTTTGAAATTGCAGATAATAAAAAGACAAAAATAACTGTAAAAAATGAAATATAACAAAGGAATGAGGAAAATGGGAAAGAAATCTTGTATTTATGAAGAAAACTGCGAAGTTTACCAAGTGCGTTTCTTGGACTACATGATTGATCGTTTTCCATTAAATCTTTGTAGATTAATCTTTTGGTTCGAGGTTTCATATATTATATACTAAAAATGTATTCGAATTATTTTCTAATAACAACTTTTTGTTGTATAAACAATATATTAAAAAAATGCAATACACATATATGACTTTTGAAATGTGCCACTCTTGCCTTATTTGTAACATTTATCTCAATAATTGTTTGACAATTTAAACTATATTTTTTTAAATTTACAATTCTAATCTAAATCTATTTTATTAAAAAATGACTGAATCAAAAGGAATGAATATTAGTGTATTATCTTCCGAAACGAAACTCGCTGTACATTAATATGATATCCGTCGAAATGCAATTACGCAATTAAAGTTTAATTGAATACACATCAAATTATATGACGATATCATTTTAATAATTTTACTCATTTTCCACTCAAAAAATAATTATACATTTGTATTTCCTCTCGATATATATATATATATATATATATATATATATATATATATATATATAAATTCAAAGCAATAATCTGACATCAATTTCGTTAAAAGAAATGAAACCAAAACATATATTTCTTATTTTGTTGTTGGATTCAACTGGTCTCGACAAATCTCTGCTCACTTACAGAATTATGTATTATTCTCCACTGACATATAAAATTCATAATATATTATTAAATAATTCAGATTTTAAACTGAATATGAATAATACGGAAAGGAGTCCAAATTTACAAATTCTTCTGTAAGTAAAATTAGATTTTCATATTTATCCAATTACTTTCCTATTTATCTTCTGATCAAAATTTGTGGGATTATTCATATAAATTGGAAGAAATTTTCAAACTATTTCAGTCTATTTTTAAAACAGCCACAAATTTAATAACTTCATATTTATTTTATATAATTATATTTTTATATTTATTGTTACATTTCTAGATAATGAAAATTATATTGCGTTCAAATTGGCCAATCTATTTCAAAGACAGAAAGAATTTTTGAGATTAATATAATGTTCAAATTGAAAAAATTGCGAGTATAATATTTAAGTTTATTGTTCATACATTTGTTATTATATCCATTTCTATAAAGCTTTCACTTTATTCGCAATCTGGAAATAATCATTCTTTGAACGATGAGAAATCCGGCTTTAGAGATAAAATTCATGTGAAATTTCTATATTTATATGTATTCGTGCTCCGCACAGTTGTTTAATTTCATTTTTCCAAAGAGACGTTAAATATTATAAATATGATATTGAAATTATTTTATTACAAATCAAAATTTAAAAAAATGCATTTGTTTTTTATGGTTCATAAAATATCTATAATTAACACAAATGAAAAGTAATTATTCATGAAATCAAGCGTCTAATTACGCAAATGATTTCTAATAGTTATCAAATAATTGTATTTATTTATTTATTTAATACACAAAATATTTTAAAAGTCAGGATTCGAAAGAAAAATGTTTTAACGATAAATTTATTTTGACAATTTAGCTATAATTCATTTAAATCTACTTATTGATATCATTAAATAATACAACTTAAATTATGCATTAGAAATTAATGTTATATATTGTGGAAGAAATCAGAAGAAAATATTTAATATCTAATTACAAAGACTGAAAAATAATTTATCACTATTTAATGGATATTCCCTTGCAAAAAGGATCAACAAAATTGTTTAAATAATGGTTTATTATTAAGAAAAAAAATGTTGGTATATAAAGCAATATTTCTAAATTTGAGTTCCTAAGAAATATTTTTGAATTGCACTTATTAATAAATTTTCAGATATATAATTTTCTATGGTTCTCATACTTTTATCAGTATTAAGTCAGCGCCTTGCTCAACAAGTCAGGATTGAAAAGAAATTCTTTTAACGATAAATTTAATTTGACAAATTAACTATAATTCATTTAAATCTATTTATTTATCTCATAAAATAAAACAACAACTTAAATTATGCATTATAAATTAATGTTATATAGAGTGGAAGAAATCAGAAGAAAAAAATTTAATATCGAAATACAAAGATTGAGAAATAATGTATCGCTATTAATTGATATTCCCTTGCTCAACAAATTTATTTAAATAATGGTTCATGGTTAGGAACAAAGAGTTGGTATATAAAACATCATTTCTAAATGTGAATTCTTAAGAAATATTTTTGAATTGCCCTTATTAATAATGTTCAGATATGTATTTTTCTGATTCTCAGACTTTTAACAGTAATAAAATATTTTTTATGCTTCCACATAACTATCTTAATATATATTTTATTCCAAATGTTTTTTTAATCCTAGGCCCATATTTAATTCCGATTATGCAGAGTGAGACGAGCAGTTCTCACTGATTGCACAAAACACGTCAGGAATGGGAAAAAAAAGCTTTTAGCAATCGAAAAGATTGAAAATAAGCGTGCCCAATAGACTTGGAAAAATAAGAAAATGGAAAACAACAATTTGAGTGAGACGAAGTATTTATTTGTTTCTCCCTTAGAAAATGCTCCAGAAGAAACCTTTAGCGAAAATCCAAAGAAAACGTTAAGAGTTATTGGAGAAGATTCTCTTTGCGAGACTGTCTTGTTAATGGACTTTCTTTCTTTTCTTCTTTTTTTTTTTTCAAAAAATTCCCGAAGTTCAACTCTGCCATTAGTTGGGCATACTCAAGAATGTTAAAATAACGGAAAAATTCTCACAAAATGTATTTCTGGATTTTTCTCTTAGCGGAGAATATAAATTTGTGATTTTCCCATGACAAGTTTAAATGTTCGAAATGTCTGACAAATGAGCAAAAGTTTGTTTTTGTCCCCTGGGAATGTTCTTCCATCTAATCATAATGCTGCAGTTATTAACATTCCTTCTTTATGAGTATTTTTGATTTTAATTTTTATGGCATTTAGGGTACTTTAATACTAATTGAAGAAAAAGAAAACTTTTATTTCAATATGTACTTTTAGTTTTGACTTTTATGGCATTTGGGGTGATATAATACTGATTACATAATTAAAAATCGAATTTCATATATACTTTTAAATTATTTTGCAAAAAATTATACTATTTTTTCCTTGCATAGAATTTAGAAAAGCTTTTTCAGTATCAATAATTTAATACTTTTCATCATGACTACCCTTCATGTTTCAAGTAGAAACTCCGGTTTATATCTGTCATTTTTATAAAATTCTTTCAGAATTGAGATGTTTCCAGCCCGCATGTAAAATATGGAAATAATAAAAGTGCTATTATTAATTTTGCATTATTTTAATTGAACTTAAAATAAAATATTTCATATTTTATGCATTCGTAATATGCCTTATACAAATATCTTAATACATTCTAAAAATAATGCATAAATATTAAATGCACAATGAACAGAGCATTATTTCATTAATTTTCAGTAAAATAAATTCAGATAAGTAAAATCTGAATATATATATATATATATATATATATATATATAATTTAAAATAATACAAACATATATGTTATTATTTAGGTTGAGGTATTTGGGTTACCTTTTCTGCATAAAAAATTGTTTATTATTCCAAGTTTTAATTTATTTAATTAGATATTCAATTAAATATTATGATTTACTAATTTCGTTTTTCAGAAAATTGTGTGAGAAGTTTCAAGAAGTATAAAACTACTTATGGAAAACACATCTGGCCCTTCACTAAATTGTATATTTTTTTCCTATGTATTATTTAAAAAAAAGAAGCAAATACTACTAATAACTATCCCTTCAATATGTTATTTTTTCATTGATCCAAATGAAAGTAAATAATATAGGAAATTAAAAACAGGAGTTATGATCAAAAGATTTTGATATCAATATAATTTAAAATATCACAATACACTGATTTAGTATTTTACAACTACATTTTGTGTAAATGCAGTTTTTATATCTATAAAAGAAATCATACTTTATTTCTGAAGCTAAAAGTACAAAATTAATATAGGACAAAAATCAAAACTTCTGTGTTTGTAAGCTTAGTCCGACATACTTAACAAGCTTGAAATGGATACATACTTAACTAGCTTGAAATGAATTTCCTTCACATTTTGTGACTGAAGATCACATTTATTTAGAGAAATTAAAGTTGAAATTACTTTCTAGACATCGTCAATTTTGAATCGAAAGAGATTGATTACATGCAGTTATCTTTAACAATTAATTAGTCAATTGATTATGAATTTTAATCCCGTATTATGCAAGTGACATTTATCTAGATTAACGTCAACTGTTTGTCAAACATATTATTTTGAAAAGTTTCTTGAAACTACCAGTAAAGTGAAAATAAATGGGATTGATTAGCTCTCCATATTGATCGTGAGCTCGTAAACTGTAATTACAAAATCATTTGCAATCATAAGATTTATTTACGTTATATGTATTATTGGAATGTAGTTGAATTGAAGCTTTAATACACAACATATTCAATCAAAGAAATTTGATTTTTTCGAATTGAAACATGACAAAAATAAGAAAATCCTATTGAAGTACTAAATTTCGTCTGAGTTTCTTTACATTTATAGCTATTAAAAAATTGTACTTACAAGATTCAAGATGTTATGAAATAAACGAAAGAAAAAATATATAAATGTAGAAATAATTTCCTTTACACTTTAATACAATGACAATGGATTTAGCATACAAGGATAACAATTAATCAAATAACTAACTTTTATAGCGTAAAATTGAAAGTTAGTCGTTATAAAATGATTCGTACTAAATAACTCAATAATTTTAAACATTAATCAGTCAACTCAAAGATTTTTTAATTTCATTCTTTCAAGAATCTATTTAGCTAAAATATGCTTTATTCTATATCTTAAAAATAATTTGTTTAAATTATAATTTACAAGATTTTTTTCTAAATTTGTAATAAAAAGGGATAGTTATTTTTTAAATATGTACACTTCCATTTTTCAGTTTCACAAAATGCGATTTAAGTTAAATTCATATTCCTTGAAAAGTTTTTTTTTGTTTATTCCAAAAAATTTAAAACACATTTGAATATTTCATTTTAATGCATATTCCTTGTTAAATAACTATATTATTTATATAATATTTAGAAAAAAAATGTTTTAAAATTCACATTTTAAAATATAACCACTTGAATTTATTATTTTATATTTAAATTTAAATAATTTCTTTTATTAAACGAAATATTAAAATTATAGAACTTCAAAAAATAATAAATCAGAATTTTCAGTAAAACGAATACAGCCTTTAGTTACTGTTTTTGCGTAAATTTTAAATAGTTTTAGTAACTAAAAGTCTGAATTATAAAGTAGTGTTTTCTGAAAAAAATCACTATTTTTTCAAATGCATTCCACTTCAAAAATGAAGGAACAACATATATTTCTCGATCTGATTCACAAAATAATACATGCTGAAAAATGGAATTTACATGAATTGTCAACAAAATTTTGAATCTAGTTAATTAGATAATTTTAACACATTTAATACTGAATTGTTCAGTTAAAAACCCTTAATGCAGAAAAATATGGAACAAAAATCTGTGTAAATAGCATTCAAAAGTGATTACCACTTCTTTTAACAAAAAATGAGCCAATGGTATCATTCATCATGTTAAAAGTTACTGTCCGTGTCATAGATGACAGAATGTGTCATATATGGCAAATGTGTCATATATGGCAAATGTGTCATGGCAAATGTGAAGCAAATGTGAAATATATTGCAAATGTGAAGAAACAAAATTTCTTTTGAGTTTTCTTGCGATATGTATGAAACCCCGCAGAATCCTGAATCAAAATTAGGGATTGAAATAATCAGTACATAATTTATCGATTCTATTTCATTGGACATCTATAGGTAAATTTTAAAAATTGATTATTAATCTTAGCACGTTTTCTTACTCACTTAATTATATTCCTTCACCAAAATCAATTAAGAAAATCCTTTAATAAGATTAATTTCATCTCTTAAACTACTACTAATTGTCTCTTTCAATAATTTGACATTGGTTGCACCTGGTGCCTCAGAAAATATAGTCGGAATTATTTTACATTATAATATTTGCTTCATTACTATATGGTCTAAATGTGTGATATTTGACCCAAAGTAACCATGCATATATTTCTTGTCAGATGGGGTATGCACACATACATGTTCTAGTTCCATTCATATCCTCAAACATCATTTGCTCGGTAGAGGAAAATGTTCCTTTTTAATGGAAAATTATTAAAATGAATAAATATTACTCCTTCTTCATACAAGAGAATCAATTATTAATCATTAGTAGAAGTTCGTAGATTTACCGTGTATAGGAAGTTTGTACCAGCAGTTCCTCTAAATATGATTCCAAATTCTACGAAACTTAGTGCAGGCGTTATTGATTAGTGTTTAAAAAAATGTTTAAAATGTGTATTAAAATCCAATACTTAAAAAAAAACTTGTTTCAAAATTTGTCCAGAATGTAACTGTTATAATCATCAAACTAATGAAGTCATGTTTTAATACCATTTGCTTGTACTCTGCGTCCACAGAGTCTTTTGAGGATACTTCTATTTAGCCAAACCAAATAAACATCTTAAGTAATTAAGCGGATATTATTCATGTAATATACAATCATGTTATATAAAACGTAAAATGCACTGTTCACTGCAATATATTGTTAATAATTGTCGAATGATGTAAATTCTAATGCAATATAACATCTAATGCAATATTCGAATGCAATAATGCGAGATAATGTTAATTATTACAGAATAGTGTAAAATATTTTTTTAATTATAAAATATAATAATCAATAAAAAAATACAAAATAATTTTATAATAAATTATAAAATATAATGTAAAATAATTTGTTTAAATTATAAAATATAAAATAAAATATACAATAATTTGTTAAATTATTGTATATTTTATCACACAGTAATGCCCCAACGAAATACCCAGCTCTCTCTGAGCTCTCTGATACCCAGCTGTCTTCTTTGAGAGCTGGGCATCCCTTGTTCAGGCATGGTTATTCTTCTGGTTTCTATCTGTATGGTGTATGAATACACCTCTTGTATAAAGGAAACGTGCAAGTGACTGTGATGAGTGAGTAGCTGACCCATTCTCTTGGTCCTAGTTAGTTCTACTTCTAAAACAAGAGACTCTCATTTCGGCTTAAAATTCACTGATGCCTCGGAGAATCTTGCCTATGACAAATGCCACTAATAACAACAACAACACAGTAATGAGAGTATTCTAATTCTGGAGTTTCATTGGTAGTTTATGTTTTAAATTGCGTTTACATATAATTCAGTTTTGCTGTTTTATAAACTTTTAGTTAATTTTATGAATTTCATTCTCTAAAATAGCTTAACAAAATGGAATGTTGAATGCTGTGGAATGATGAATCTGATTCCATTTTAGAAAATACCTCTTATCCCCCTCTTTGAATCGTTAAAAATCTTGAAAACAGTATTTGAAGACTCTTAAAATTTTATGATGGAATAAATATAGGTGAACATTTTAATATAGATCCATATCCCATAAAATTTGCTTTTTTCATAGATCTGATTTATAAATCTTCAAAAAACAATCATAATTGTTAGCTTCCTCACTGTGAAATTGTAGAGTTATCCACTATTGATAAGTGGATAATATGTTTTATTCCACGTTCTTAAAATTCAAAATATTAAAATGGAATGTATTCCATCCCACCATTGCAAAAAAACCGTTCTTTAACATCCTTGAATGACCTTTTCTTAGCATCCTTCTTGCTAACATCCAAGATTTTACAAAATATTTGTCCAAAAAATATAATTCTATCAAAAAGATTTTTTAACTAGAAAAATTAATTCACAATTTGTAAAGTAATTTATTTATTTTAATGCAAAAATTTAAATTTGATAATTGTACCAAATTTAGTTTTTCAAAGGCTTTGCTTCATAAATGTTATTTAAACAAAGATATTCATTATTGCAAATTAAATGACACCAAAAAAAAACTTTATTAACATAATAAAATTATATATAAGATGAAGTAATTTTATAATAATAAATTCAATTTACCACCACTTAAAACTCTTCTAATTAATTATAACACCATTTTAATTACTTTTCGCCAAAATTAATTTAATAAAGCGGTATGACGTGTTTATTATTAAGTTATCAAATATTAATTTCTAAAATAGAAGAGTTTTTTATTTGTTTGAAGGAATATATATTTATCATATTGCTCCGGAATTATTTTATTATATGTACATATAGTTAATATATTCAGGTAATTAAATCTAATTTTCTGGAATTTTTCTTAGTTGTTTGTCTTTTCTTCTAATGTTCCCATACCTAATCCCTTAATTGTTAAATATAAAGGAATTTTCTCTAACAAAAAGAGTTTAATTAACTTTATACTTAGTAATTATGGTTTTATTTATTAAAATTCCACTTTACGCCGCTTGAATAGATATATGTACCGTTGGAGAAAATGTCTTAATTCATATTTTTAAATAGTCAATAGATTTTAAGTATTATCTGCAGCAAATATTTTCAATTCTTGATTCTAATCAAAACATTTTTTCTACCAAAACTGTATGATTTGTAAATCTAACTGAGACAGTTCAAAGTTTTAGGTGATTTTGAGTCCTTTAAAGAATTACTTTGTGGAAGATTACCTAAATTCAAATTTTTATACATTCCATACGTTTCAAATATTCCATGCCGGCAAATATCGTTGCCAATTAAGGATACTAATCAAAACATTTTTGCAACCTAAGCTATTTTAGTTGTAAATCTAACAAAGACAGTTCACAGTTTTAGGAGATTCCGAGTCCTTCAAAAAATTACTTTGTGGAGGATCATTCGACAGAAATGCCCGAAATAGAGGTTGCCTATTTTACAATGATTAATTTAATAACTTTACAACTCTATCAGATTTAATTGAAAATAAATAGAACCTACTCAGAAAAAATATAAATCTCTACAGAATATTTCTATATATAAGCCTAACAAAACCCTGAATAAAATTATTTTTAGGGCTACTAAAAAAATATTTTTGAATTATTTCAGCAGTTTAGTTATTCTCTAAAACAACATTTATAGTAAATCACCCAAAGTGGTTTTGAAATTAGACTTATATATCATCACCTTATATTTCATAAAGATTTGTGAAGTCACGATTAGAAATGACATCTTGTTTGCTAGAGTAAACCAATATTTACCTTCATAAAACTTAAGAGAACGTCTTCAAAGCGCTGGAATGCGCAACAAATAACCTAGTTAAATATTCTGATATATATTATTTTATCATAGGTTGCTACAAAAACATGAATTTAACTGCTCTTCCAGCTCCTTCCGATGAGCTGCTATTCAAAGTCTGTAAAGAAAGGTAACCATTGAACTCTACAGCTTCCTTTATGAACTCGATATACGTTCAGCTGTCGAGGTAAATCTTTGTGGAATTATCTATTATTATTTTTTTCGTTTTAAACTGTTATAGTACTTGAAATAATATCACAGCCATTAGTAACTACTTTATTCGTTCGACAAACAGTAAAGAAAAGGTAATTAGAAGAAAATATTTATGACAGCTGAAAAGGTAGAGTTAGGTGTGGAAGAAATGAACAATAGGAAAATTAATAATTCAACAAGATTAAACAATGCATGTTTACCAAAAGGGCAAATTTTGAAACGATCTAACATGTTCAGAACCTTCTACAATATTTTCTATAATAATAATGATGCAGTAACACTGACCTCTTTCTTTTAAAGCTAAATTTTAAAAGTTTTGTGATTTCAATATTGTTTCTGTCACTACGCTTTAAAGTATAAATACTTCGTTTCTAATAATATAAGTTACATTTTTTTTCATGTCATTAAGTTAATTGTTAGTCTCTTTGATTTTATTCATTATGATTTGATTATTCTCATTTCTTTTTCAGTAAATGTTTATTAATATATTTATTGATCCAAAACCTATCCAACTACAAAAAAAATATCAGTAAGTACATCTTACATTTTTGTATATTATTATAAAGGTACAATTCGATTTTAATTGTCTCCAAAAACGCCCCAAAATATCGTCATATAATAAAAAAATACTTCAGTTGATAAATATTTATAACGAAATTGGAATGTTAAATTGTTGAAATTTTTATTAGCGCTTCTTGTTTGCTATTACAATTGATATGTACCATTATAGAGTGTCCAGAAAATGAATAGAATAATTCATTTTGGCATAAAAAGTGTTCTCTTAAAGTTGGAGAAAAGCGAGAATTTCAGAATATCTCTATTTTAAATAATTATTTCACGAATTAAAAAAATAATACATATTCACAAAGAAGCGACTAACATATCAATTATTATCCCTTTAATTTCCACTTAAGCAAGAATTCTTTTACAAGTCTTCTTCGGGATTATTTCATACAGAGGATTGTTTCATATGGAGGATTGTCTTCTTTGGGATTATTTCATAAGTAATTGAATTCAATAGATAATCGAATAGAGAAACACTTCAATTATTGTCAATAATTATTTTCTAAAATTTCAAAACATCAATGGAATGAATTCACTTTCACTTTTTGGTAATTATATAGGTAGTTAAAAGAGTTTCTTTGCTTCTCATTGGAGAATTAAAATAGTTTTCTAATATTTCACAACGAATAGAATTTTGAAGTCCTTCAGAATGAAGAACTGTTTTTTTTTTCTTCTTATTCATGTAATTGAATTCTTTACGACGGAAAATATGCATTCTTATATTGAAGATTATTTAATTGAAAATTTCAAACCCTACGTTAATTTATCATCTTAAATGCGGTAAAAAGAATAAACAGCGCAATTTCAATTCTTAAGACACTTTTGACAGGAAGCTGAATTGCGCGTGTCATATTGCTAGACAAAATATTTCAATTATGCTGACGTTAATTTCTTCCTTAAAGAAAGGAAACATTCGCAAATTAATGTCTGCATTCAACTTAATTCGTTTTTCTCGTTAATAGAGGAGACTCCAAAAGTCAATTAGTTTATTCCCAACTCTCCGGTGCCTTCCCATCGCTGTGCTAAAGCACCAACATAAAAGAGTGCTGTAAAAGAAAAAGAAAAAGGCAGCAAAACAACCGAACGCGGAATTGCTTGGGGCACCGTAAATCAATAAGAAAACGTCGAATATTCGTGGGATTTTCGTCCTAACATCAACTAGTTCAATATGTTTGAAAAGAAAATTAAAGCTTTTATGGAACTACAGAATGGGATAGAGGAGGAAGAAAAACTTAGTTGTCTGATTAAAGGAGAATTTAAAACTATTTTTTCGTACGGCTTGTGGGAAAGTTTGCTGTTGTTGTGCTTCGCTCAACTTCATTCTTTTTTCAAGAATAAGAATGGTTAAATAATTAAATAAAACTGAATACTATGTTTTCGAATTCTGCTAATTGAATAATTCTAAATTAAAAACTGTACAGGGAAATTTGTACAATTTATGATATTTTTTTTCAAAAATAGAATTACTTCGTTGACAAAGTATTAATTAATTAGTGAATTCTAATAAAAATTATTTTGAAATTATTTTCCACCTCGTGAAAGGGTACTGAAATATTTAACAATGAATAAATTCATCAGCAATTAACTAATATTAAATAGTTGAATTAACTCTACGGTAAGGTTAAAACTTTATATTATATTATTTAATTTGCTAACATTATGAACATAGAGTAAATTTCTAAGTAAAATTAATGTTTATAATATATAAAAAATTAATTGAAAATTCCCTTTTGGAACGGTAGAGAAAGTATTCAGTAATATGTATGACTTTTAATATATCACTTTTTTTAAAATGCTATGTATAATAACAGAAATATTTTACAAAAAATTTTCTGTACAAATATTTTTAAGGAAAAAAAATCGTTTTAATGAATTAAGTTACAAGAAAAAAATTACCAATAAAGGAAGTATTTACTACGTATGTAAAATTGTCAGGCATACATCAATGTAATATATTTTTCTAACAAGATAAAACAGCCTTTTTCTCATTGTAATGTAATGGATGGATATAAAACATACATTTACATTAACAGAAAATGCATCTTTAAAGCATATGCAAAATCTTAAATTGATCGTCAAAGTCTAAAAGGTATATTTATACTTAATATGTTAGAAGTATTCCGTTTAACTAAATAGCACTAATATTTTCAGTTAAAATAATATCAATGATATCTGCCCATAAAGATGATACAATTTATTAGTGTTATTATAATGCTCGATCAAGTTAATATTATAAATTCAATATCAATATTATGATTCAAAGTGAAAAGAATTTATAGCATATAATTTTTATATTATTTAAAAACCAGGCTAAAAAAGAATCATTTTTTGAGAATTTTTAAATATGTGTTATACATTTTTGCATTTTATAAAAATGACAAAATAGAAATGCTTTTATTGCTAATCAAAATTACACAATTCTATGGTCACTTTAAAAAAAATAATATATGAAAATTACTTCCATAAATATTGGGTATAAATATTATATTCAGTCAAACTAAATTATGCCAAAATATTCTATTATACAAGCAAGGGAATGTAATTAATATGCCCAATATATTTTTTCTCATTCCATGCGATAAAATAATTGACCTTTCCCAGGCAGAATTGGCTTAGCTGAATATTTTTATACCTTTAAAAGAACACATAAAATAAACTTGCATAGAATTTGAAAAAAAGGAGTTCACTCTAGATTCTTTCAAATATTATAAAATTTCGAGATGACATTTGTAAAGTCTTTCCCTTTAATAAACTTTGAAAAGTTATTCGTTATAAGTAAAGAAAGGCTTTAATATAAAAACTTCAATAAAAAAACGACAAAAAAATTAAAAGGGAGAAATAAATTTCTATTATGTTGCTTAAAATTCCAACCGTAGATTCCAGTCCCATTTTTATTTTCGCTATAGCTCTGCTGGCTGTCCATTCCCAAAGACAAAAATATAAAAATATAAAATATTCCATTGAATGGCATCGAAAGTTTTGGAATTTCAAAATAAGGTCTTATATTTATCCTTGACGAAAAGTCACAAATCCTAAGCTGTTGAAATCGATACATCTATATACAGATAAAAAACACTGACATCTACAATTTTACTTTTCCACAGATTTGTGGGTCAGCTGAATAGTGAACTATGTCAATAACTTTTTATGCGAATAAGTTGGGAGAAACTTTTTCTTTTCTTCAGACTAACATTTTCTTTAGAATTTTAATGCTGCAGATTAGTTTCAAGAGCACATATATTTATAAAAAAAGTGAAAAGAAATATTTGTTTTTTGACTAAAAAATAGTGTGAGTTAAGAACTAAATAAAGAATACTGGCTTTCCTCTATTGTGTGGTATATGTATTGATGCATATATTTTTGTATATCCATTATTGTTATTTATTGTTCAATGTATTTCTTTATTGTTATCCTAAAATATTTTTTGATATGTTTAAGAGATTTACTCTTCTTCAAAATCCCCAATGTTTAATAATTATGTGGATTAAAATGAGCGTTTTCATTTGATTATTTATATTTCTTATGGTAAATTAGCCATGCCTTCTTCTTGATCTGGATGCATAGGGTTCCTGATTAAGGCATGGTTGTTCTTATGTGTTCTATTTGTGATTAGTGTGAATGTGTTTCTTGTAAAAACGAGCTGTGCAATCGAATGTGATGAGTTAGAATCTAAAACCATATTCTTGGCCATACTTGGCTCTACTTAAAACAAAAGAAGCATATTTCGGAATAAATCCGCTGATACATCAGTGGTCTTGTCTACGGCAAGTGATTTTAATAATAGCAACAGCAACATAGTACATTAGAATAACTTCTAGATATCAGAATTAATTAAAGTGTGTTTTACAAATCTATATTAAATTTCCGCAGATCTAATTCACATATTTTCATTCAATAAATTGTATCTAACAATTATATTAAGATTATTTATTTTTACATCAACATTCTTGATGCAGAAACAGTTGTATCTTTCATTTCTTTGAAATTATAAGTTCTAGATTTCAGTTTTTCTCCGATTTTGATCACTAATTCTTATTTATTATTATTAGAATTAATTTATTCCTTATATAAACATCACGATATTGGATTTAAAAGTAAAAATCTCAGGTATAAAATAAGATGCAAAATTTTGGTTTCGCACTGAATTCTTAGTATTCTAGCATTGTTTATGTTGGATTCACACGAAATCAGCATTAAATAGTGTACAAAACAAGAAATCCCATTGATAATGCTTCGTTTCTTTAATTACGATTAATTTTGACGCGGGTTTCAGGGGTACAGTAATTTAAAATGCATTAATCCTTTTTGGGCAATACTTTGAAATTTTGTAAAATAAGAAAATTTATTTTATACATATATTTGCAATTAAATATTGTTTCATTGAATCTATGATCTTTTAAAATATATACGGTGTAATTCTAAATAAAAAAATCTCTCAAACTTACTCTTTTGTGTTATGCAATATTTTTAGAAGCAAAACAAAATTGCTTTTAAAAGCAAGTAAGCTGTTAAAAGGAATTCCTAAAACTGAATTTATTCAGCGGAAGCCTTTACTGAATAAAACGCGATTCAATAACTTAGCAAAAAATGTAATGTGTTTACGCTTTTTGATCTGTTTATATTTTAGCCACTACCTTTCAGAATTAATCCTGCTTTTCCATTTTCACTTCTTGGAACAAAGTTAGAATCCGGGATTTATGCAGTTTGGTCTAAGAATGGAACAGAACAGAAGACAGTTTAGGATTATCCAGAGTTGTTTGTATCCTTTCGCAAGAAAACTTTTCGGGTTCTGGCCTGGATTTGGATCAGAAAGTCAGTGTATTTCACTTTGAATAAATTCTATCAAAACCCTTTTTCCAACTATCTTAAGAAACAAAGAATTTAAGGATATATTTTCACTATTTACTCACGGGTCACTATTCTTTTTCCCTAGAGAATCATCTATGTTGTAAGTTATTGTGAACTGCCATTTCATTAATTGGATAAAAAGATTACCACTTTATAAAAATATGCTAAATGACACTTCATATATTGGAATTAAATTGACCAATTTATAATGAAGTACTAAATTGCACTTAATAAATTGAAATTAAATTGGTTAATTTAAAAAAGTGCTAACTGATACTTCATAAATTGGAATCAAATCGACAAATTTATTAAAAAAAGTGCTAAATGGTACTTCATAAAATGAAAATAAATTGGCCGATTTATAAAAAGATGTGCTAAGGGGCACTTTATAAATTAGAACTAAATTGGTCAATTTATACAAAAAAGGCTAATGGCACTTTATAAATAAGAATTAAGTTGGCCTTTTTTATAGAAAAGTGCTAAATGGCACTTCATACATGGAATTTAAATGATCAATGAAAAAAAATATGAAGTTTTAATTTAAAACACTTTTTGTACAATACTTGAGAACAATTAATTTAGAAAATAAAATTGGGCCCTAATTGGCGATTTTCAAATTACTAATGTATCAATCTACTTTTAACTGAAGAATATGTTTAGCTTGATTTAGTTTAGATATATTTATTTTGCTTTAATTTATTGCATTTTTGATTCCAATGATTTTAGTTTGCAATGAAATACAATGAAAAACAGTTTTAAACAAAAAGTTATTCCAAACTTTTATGCACAGTAACATGGATGAGGCTATTATTTTAATCGCAAAAGCAGACAATGCTTCACAATTCTATGGTTGAACCATTCGTTTTGTTTAATCTTAACTTAATTCTAATTACATAAAATTAAAACTAAGCTTGAAAAATAATTGAGTATTAATATATGAGACCGGTTTATAGTTTGAAAATGTTTCATTTTACATTGAATTGTAAACTTTTATAAACAAATATTCCTTATAGGTCTAACATATTTATTTTTAAAATTGAAAATATATTTATATAAAATAGAATATATATATATATATATATATATATATATATATATATTCT
>JAOUZG010035502.1:2753985-2765808 GCA_026289955.1 Argiope argentata | reverse complement strand
ATATATATATATATGTATAAATATATTTATATATAATGAATAAATAAATATGATGACACAAATTACTCGTTAGTGTGAATTCATTTAATTTTTTTTCATGTTGAATCCGATTGAAAATCAAAATTTTTTAATCAGATAACCCATGCTACAAGAGAAGAAAAATCCTTAATTTTAAAAGCAAGTAGATTGATTCGATTGCAGGTAATATGTCATAGTTTCTCTTTTACTTTCTTTACTTTTTGATGCAAACAAATTGACCGAAATCTTTCAACTTTAATAGAATTGACTTTTCAATAAAATGAATGCGATCACCAAGAATCTTAGATAGCAAGCTTACATATCAGCCAGACATTGTATGCACGGAATATAGTATTTAAAGAAAATCCGAGATATTCTATCCCATTATGTATTCCAACCGTTCAGTACAAAAAAAGACTTTTGTACGTATTGTTTATTCCGAACATTCGCTTCGTTACGCATGTGCATGGGGGAGGAAAAACCAGCCCAACCGAATACGTGACCGAATGTGTAAAAACGTCGGCGAAAATATCTGAAAATACGTCGGTAACGAAAGGATTTTTTTCATAGAAGGAACTCAAGCTGTGTATGTGGAATGAAATGGGAGATAGAAAAGTGCTGTGTGCTTTGGATTTCATTGTTTCTTTATTAAATTATTTCAACTTGGTTTTTATTCTTCTAAGATCTTGATGAAACTTAAGTTTGATGCATGGAATAAAATATAGGATCTTTCAAAAAGTCGTGCTGATTTTTTAAAGATGATTTCCTCGTTTGGAGTTTGTGACGCATAAAATAAATTGATCGAATTAAGGTCATTTCAGTCTGTGAAAAAAAGAAAGAAGCTGTGTGGATTTATTTGGTGACTGTATTTGAGAATATGCTTAAAATGATAGGGTGATTCATAAATGTATCTTTCTGATGGCATTTAGTAATTGATGTGGTTGCATGCGCATATTTCATATTTTTTCTTTACATCTGTTTAATGGAAATGCAGGTCATGCGGAAAATAGATGCATTTACTTATGGATATTTCTTATTTTCCTGCATCTGTTTGATTTCATTATAACTTATTCATCATTTTTTAACATTGAAATTTGCTATTGAATTTTTATTTTTTGAGATGTATCATGAAAAATACAAACAAATAGAGTACATTAATTACAATGAGAAATGTTTTTGCTGTGCTTGTTTTAAAATTTTGTGTAATTGGATCCATTTTATAACGCTGAATTTTAGCATTCAATATTTATAAAATGGACTAATTGCATTTGCATTGATTATTACTCTTATATTCTATTTTGATAAGTACATATCCCATAGTTTATTGGGGTTGTTAGGAGAGGAGATGTTGCTGTTCTGTTGAGCTGTGGGCGTTAATGTCTTGTCTTGTCCTGTTTTTTTATTATTATTTTTAATGTGTGAATGCGGTTATTAAAATATGTTCCTGGATATATGCTTCCTGTTTCATCCTGTAAAGATCCTAATAATCTATATCCCACCACAATTTTAAAATGAAAGACAAATAATAGAAATTTTCTTAAAATTCTGACATCTTATGAAGTTTTCCTTGAAGTATCCTTTTGATCTTTGTAAAGAACTGATATTGAGATAGAATAGCTTTGGGCTAAGCTACTATTTATTATAAGAACATGGATTTAATGATCATCTAAAATATGCTATTTAAAAATCAAAATTAGAAATTAGATGAAACACTTATGAAACTCATAAGTAACTCTTAATAAATTTAGGATATGAAACAAATATAGAATAAGTTTTACCATAAAAGAAATACAATTAAAAAATAAGGGAAAAAGATATTTAAAAAGGGAGACAATTATATAGTTAATACAATTAATACGATTTTTATAAATTGTCTTATAATAAATTACAACTTTTCATACATGCTGTCCAGAGATTACTAGTAACAAAATATTTATACCTCAACATAAATGCTAAACACTTTTTTTTTGTTTTAAGTGAGATACAATGTATGATGGAATTGCATCTGGGAAAAATAATATATAGTAATATAACATCATGAGCTTCATATCAAATGATAAAGCATAATGATCTCGTTAATCGAAGCCCCTTTTATACATTCCTTTAATTATATCAAAAAATCAAATTAAAATGGTTTTAAAATTGTCCGTAACATTTCATTATCATATAAAGAACTTTTTTGTCTTGATTTTAAAAAATTCTGTCAATAATTAAAAATAATCTTTTATTGCAACCCCAATGATAATCAGACTCTCAGAAGCTGCTACGCTCCTCTTTCTGCTGTAAAGCGGAACACAATAACATCAACAAAAGTAACTCAAAATATACTTCCCTTTTATGCAAATTCAAATATATTTAAATTTAAATTACAAGCAAAAATTTTATTTATTCAAAAATATTAAGAAATCTTCTACTCATAATTAGATCCCAGCGTAGCTGTTGCATCTATCATATATATATTAGATAGCTTTTAGCAAATTTCTCATTATACGTGTATTGAATTACGCTTCTTGGTCATCTAACCGCAATTTAAAGTCAACTATCTGTCACACTTTGTAATAACCATCTAAAACACTTAGTGAAGAATCTTACACCATCCCAATTAATCACGGCGTCTACGTAAATCAATATATCAAGTACCAAAAAGCCTGCGGCTTTTGTGTAGGACCGGCGACCGCGCTGTGTGAGAGCATTTTATTGAAGTCCTTGTATCACATTTAATGAAGTCCTCGCTGTGTGCTTGAGGTATAATCTGTCTTTCCAGAAACAGCCAGGTTACTCATTAGCGAAGGAAAGACCCGAATGGCGTATCTAGATTGCCTTAACAATGTGAGCATTCAGTGAAACAAATTCTAAAGCTATTGAAAATGAGCAAATTTAATTAAAACTGCTCAATAAATTGCGGCACAGTACAATTTCGTATTATGACGGTAACGATTCGGAAGATCGAGAATAGAACGATGTTTAATTTCTATTCAGTCAATAAAATAAGCACAGTAATGGAACCTTCAAGCAGTGCAAGATATAATTGCTTTATTAAAACTAATTAGAAGGATATAATAAAATGGCACACAGGTTAATTTTAATTCATTTTCTTTTCCGTTAAAGAAATAATTTGGATAAAATTCGTGTTTCTGAGATAATTAATTTTTGTTAGATATTTTTTTTAGATACTTTATGAATATTTTTTTCTTTATTTAGCTTTTTATGGTAAGATAATTGCTGTTAGCATTTGATCAAAATCATTCATCAAAATATATGAAATTTTAATTATATATTTATACATAAATTAATATATTATATATTATTTTATTTATATATTTTAAATGTGAATTTGTATTCATATATTATATATATATATATATATATATATATATATATATAGCAACAAATAAAAAAGAAGTTATATTTTAAATTTAAGGAGCATTTTTAAAATGTTATAAAATATAAATTTTTGTAAACTTTAAATTTTGTTTTGTTTTATTAAGTGACTTATTGAAATATAATTTGCTCAGAACCATTTCTAGTATCAAATACCATTCAAAATTCAATTTGAAATGTCTTTCAGCAATTAAAAAATTTTTAAGTTATTTAATGGAACATGGATATTAAATATTTATCATAAAGATCTTATATGCAATAAAATTTTAAATATGAAAATAAATTGAATAGAACATTTAAAACTCATTTTTTAGAGAAAACAAAAGTTTCCAGAGACATTCAAACATTGGAGATTTTTTATATAAGTTTCTAGACTCATTAACAATTATATTTATACACTATTATATATTTTGATATGAATTTATCTGAGAATTATTCTATTTCCTTCAGCCTTTATTCCAAGAAAATATACCAACTAATCTTTTGTTATCGATTGTCTTTCGCTAATGTAAAATTCAACCATTCTCTTATTAATTTAATGCTCATATTTAATATACTTTTCAAAATATTTGGTGTATTATTGTACAAGAGTGTAATTTATACAAAAAAGACACTATCTATTTTGATAATTATCTCTTAAGATGACATATTATCATTAATAATTTTGTTAAGATATAAATTATTTTCCAAATCAATTCACACGGCATTTGAAATGAAAATTTGTTTTCGGAATTTTACTAAGAAAATCGTACAGAGAGTTTGAATGGTTGTTTTAAAGAGCTTATTTTAAAAAAACAAAATATAGCTTCATTTTAAAATTTATACTGCATTTATTTTTTAGATCAAAATGATACAGAGTCTGAAGAAATATTTTAAATGAAATAGTCAGTGTTAAATTTTAGCAAAACAAAATTAAAATGTTGTTTCGATGTTAAAATGTCAGCATTATAATGCTTTTGTTTGAATATCCGTACCAAATTCTTATTAAGAAAAATACTAATTTGAACTAAACTGAAAATATAAAAAAAAACTTTTCTTCTTATGAATTTGAAAAGCTGATACTATTAAGATCGAAAAGCTAAATCTTTATACTACATTCCTCCAAGAACTATTTCTCTAAACATCAATGACTGTGAAATATGTCAAAAATGTAAGAAAATTATATAAAAAAATTATGAAAAAAAAATGGAATGGGACAGGGCTTAGGAAAAATAGTTCAATTATGAAGAGGTTAAAGGCTAACAGTTTCTAAAGGGTATAGAGTTAGAAAGTTTGAAAAGAGAATTTTTAAAGGAAAGGGTATACGTTTATAAAGGTATTAAAATGGGTAAAGGAGTTTTAATGATAATATAATCAAATTGCATGATATACTTGTACAATACTTTATATTATAGGAAATAATTATAATAATTATAAATATATGATAATTATAAATAAGGAGTAAATTATGATAATTATAAATATAATTTTCTATTTATACATAATGAAAAAGCTATTGATATCCTCCAATAATAAAGAGAAGAAAACCAGAAAGTTGGAAAATAGAATAAAACTTATAATAATATTGAATAAAACATATGTACAGACAGTTTAAATTATAGGATATAAATGCTGCTATTTATATTTTGCACAAGTGTGAATTCTGTTAATGATAAATCGGATTTCTTAATTGTACATCATGAAACAATCGTTGATATCCCTGCAAAAAATTTGAGAAAAAACAAAACAAAATTAACAATGTTTTAATAAAAAATAAATAAACAAATAAAAGCGTTTTTTAATGTTCTTAATCTACTACTATTTGCGAGCAAACACTTGAAATTAGTGCTATTCCTTTTATTTGAGAATTTAAACAGAGCGAATCCGAAAGGCTCCTTAAAACTTTTCAACCATTCTTTCTGCGCATTCCTGAATGCTTTCTTTCTCCATTATCGAGCCAGAGGAAATGACTTGAGCCGTGTAAGCACTTTACCTCGCATTAGAAGCAATGCGTGAATTTCGAAAACGCAATTACGGAATCACCTTGATGCACTGGAGCAAGAAAGAAAGAAAGAGATTCCACCTCTAGATGGACATTTCATTTGATAGGATATGCTAATCTCCTTAATAGCGGAGGATTTTCTTGGATTTTTCATTCTTTCATACTGCATTTTATCCGATATTTTTAAATCTTAAAAGCGATTGTCAAATAGGCACTACCTCATCAATCATGAATATTCCGTTTGAAAGAGTGAAACCAAGGGTAGAAAGGGTACCACGATTTTATTTTGCTATACTCGTCATTTTTTTAAACCTTCGATTAAAAAAGGAATAGCTTTTCAATTGTCTATTTTTCATATCCTCAAAAGGTTTATTATAATGTCATTCGCAGGAATAATTTTAGCATTCATGTATTTAAAACGACTTTAAGCTATTTATAACTTATAATTATTATAAAATTCACAAATAGAAATTATTTTATTCCATATATTCCAAATTGAGTTGACTAAAAAAGTTGAAATTTACCACATGCAAATCACATATATAATTTCGAAATTTATTACCATCATTATATTGTAAAGATGGGCAACAAACACAAAAATATTAAATTAACTAATTAGTTATCAGTTGTTATTTTATCTTTTAGTAATAAATTGAATTTATTGTGTTGTAAGATTTTTTTGCAAATCCCGCCATAAATCTGTTTTGAAAATTAAAGTTCTGATTTATTTTTACATTTGTAATTCTTACCAAAACCTATCATAATTCTGTAAATATTAAAGACAAATTAATAAAATAAAATATTTTTACTATACGGGGTGTTCATTAGTTATTGTCGAGATCTCCATACCTCATAACTTTCGAATAAAAATATTACGCAAAAACTGATTACGTATTCGTAAATTAGAGCTCAAAGAATTTTATTAATGATATTAAAAGGTAAAGCTTGCGCAATTTGCTCTTTGTAGGCATTCAGATGAAGGCGGTAATGGATAACGTTCCATATCGTCGTATGCGGCATATGTAACTGCACAGCTGATTGTCTCGTTGATTTTCGTGGACTGCGAGTAAACGTTTCTTTGAAGCGATCATCATTTTCCTGTACAATACTCGGTATTCCCGCTCCCTTCCAGTGTAGAACGCTACCAGTTTTCTGAAATTGTGTTAACCAGCGTCTGATAGAATTATCCGAAGGAGGATCTTTCTTGTACTTGAACCTGAAGTGACGCTGAGTAAATATGACTGATTTAGTTTCGAAAAACTCCAATACACACATTGTTTTTTCTTGAACTGTCGCCATTTTCATTTATGATGTCATAATTACCCAGACTGCAAATGCACTAAAATCGCATTGTTGCCACGCAAATTCTTTGAGCTCTAATTTACGAATGCGTAATCGGTTTTTGCGTAATATATTTTATTCGAAAGTTATGAGGTACGGAAACGCAGGCCCTAATTAATGAACACCCTGTATAATTGTTTATGAATGATGTTAAGACAACAATAATAGTAAACACAATTTGAATTTTACTAGTTTTTTTATTGTAAAATACAAAGTAATATAATCTCAATCAACAGTAGAATTTCTATAAATTTTCTAATTAATATTTACAAATATTTTGATAAATTTTTATAAGTAATTTGGATTACACATCCTATATATGCATTAAAAATAGGAACACAAATTCCGAAAACACCATTTAAAGCATAAATCCTGGACATAATATGCAAAATATAAAATCTGGAAACATAATAAATCGATAAAAAGCATTTTAATTTAAACTACATCAATGCTAAATCTTTTATAAAGAAATATCATTATATTTGATAAAATGTTTTAATTGTTTCGATGAGGCAACTATTTTCAAAAACGGAAAATATCACTTTATTTTAAATAGTAAAATAATATTATTTGCTTATACATTCAAAAATGTAATAAATGATAAATAAATGTAAAAACTAAACAAAAATATTTTTCAAATATAACCTCTTCTATCTCTTTAAAAAACCTAAAATAATTACTGTTTTTAACTCTTTATTGTTAATATCTTTTTTATCTATAAAAGAATTTTAATTAAAAAAATTAAAATTCTTTAAAGCTTGAAAATAATTTTCAAAATGCATCCGTTATGTATCCATCCGTCTGACTAAGACACATTAATCAAAGGAAAGATGGTCTTTAAGTCAAGTGTTATTTAACACCTGGTGAAATGTAAAATCTAAATAAAAATATATTTCAAATAATATATTCTATCTATGAAAAAGTTTATAATAATTACTGTTTTTTAATTCGTTTTATTCTTAAAACCTGTTTATATCTGGAGAATAATTTTAATTAAAAAATTAAAATGCTTCGTAAAGCTAGAAAAGAATATTCAAAATGCATCAATTATGCATCCATCTGTCTAAATAAGACACATTAATCTTTGAAAAGACTGTCTTTCAGTCAAGTGTTATTTAACACCTGGTGAAATGTAAAATCTAAACAAAAATATATTTCAAATAATACATCTTCTTTCTATGTAAAAATGTAAAATAATTACTGTTTTTAACTCATTTTATTCTTAATAACTTATTTATATCTGGGGGACAATTTTAATTAAAAAAAATTAAAATGCTTCATAAACTTTGAAAAGAATATTCAAAATGCATTAATTATGTATCCATCCGTCTAAATAAGACGCATTAATCATTGCTAGAACGGTCTTTTAGTCAAGTGTTATTTAACACCTGATGAAATGTAAAATCTAAACAAAAATATATTTCAAATAATACCTATTCTATCTATGTAAAAAAAAATTATGTTTTTTAACTCATTTTATTCTTAGTAACTTATTTATATCTGGGGAATAATTTTAATTAAAAAAATTAAAATGCTTCGTAAAGTTAAAAAAGAATATTCAAAATGCACCAATTATGTATCAATCCGTCTAAATAAGACACATTAATCATTGCAAAGACTGTCTTTCAGTCAAGATTTATTTAACACCTGAAGAAAAGTAAAATATAAACAAAAATATGTTTTAAATAATACATTTTCTTTCTACATAAAAAATTAAAATAATTGTTTTTTAAATTCATTTTATTCGTAATAACTTATTTTTATCCGGGGAATAATTTTAATTAAAAAAATTTAAATGCTTCTTAAAGCTTAAAAAGTATATTCAAACTGAATCAATTATGTTTCCATCCGTCTAAATAAGACGCATTAATCATTGCTGGGACTGTCTTTCAGTCAAGTGTTATTTAACACCTGATCAGCAGGATTATTCCTTCTTTGGATTGAAATTCCAACAATGTGTGATGAGAGAATTGCAGCTTAAAACTTTTGAAGCTTTATCTCAGTGCATTCCTGGGTGCTTTCTTTCTCCATTACGGAGTAAAAGGAAATGGCTTGACTGTGTAAGCATTCTACCTCGGATCAAAAGCAATGCGTGAATTTCGGCAAGTAATTACGGGACTCTTCTAGATGCACCGAAGCAAGAAAGAAAGCGATTATTACAAGACATGAACATTCCAATACATAGGAACTGCTAATCTACTTAACAACGAACTTTTTTTATCTTGAGTTTCCATCGGCTCTCTATTTTTTTTCCTATCTTAAGGCCTTATTTAATTCACTTAATTTTTCTTTTGTTCTTTGGTATTAGTAGTATAGTTAAAAAATAAATTTTTAATTACAATATAAGTTAATTATAATTTAAATTAATTATAAAATACCATATTTACAATTTAATTTATGATTCAATTTAATTACAGGTTAAATATAAATTTTTAATTATCATTTTTTGTACTGTAATTTGTACGTCATATTTGTGATTACATAAAATATTATATGGAACAAATCTATGTCGTATTTAATCGTATAGAAGCAGTTTACGTCAAGTCATTTAAGGTATCCATTATTTATTAATAAAAAAATATAAATTTAACATACATTTTTAACTACACCATAAAATTAATTATAATTTAGCTTAATTGTATTGTAACCTAACTACAACTTAATTATGATTTAACTTAATTACAGGTTAAACAAAAAATTTTAGTCGAGTCAATTAAAGCAGCTATTATTTATTAACCAAAAAATATAATATAAAACATTTTAGAAATCCCATTAGTTTTCATTTCGTCTATTTAAAGAAAAAAATCAAATGTTATTCAAATTATATAAAAATATTGGTTTAAATAATTATGTCGGGAAATTAAATAATCTCTATTTATTTGAAACGTTTATAGAATATTAAATATATCATTCGATTACAAACTCAACTTAATTGCTTTAGATTGAGAATACCTATTATATAAAGTATTTAATTCTTAAGTATGATCTTACTGTAACACTAAGCAATCAATCATTTTTTTTCTCAATAGAAGAAAATATAAACATCCTTAAGAACGATTAGATTGCATTTAATTCAATATTTCAATAAGTTCTTTTCTAAACTTTTCTTTTTCTAAACCATATATAGTATGTTTTGACTAATATTCTTCTTATTTTTACAGAAATGCAAAATTTTATACTAAATATAATGGACATTCAAAACGTTCAAAATATATAATGCATTTTAATGATTAAAAGTGTATCTAGAAACTTTTCGTGAAACGCATTTTAATGATTAAAGGTATCTTTTAGAATTATGTGCAACTTATATCATTATGTATTTAAAAATAATAAAAAATAATAATAATGAAAGAATTTCCATTTCGTCATCATGATAATTTGTATTTTAAGAAATTAATGAATAATATTAGATAATATTTTAGAATATGTTATCCAAATAAATGAAAACATTATCCATTAAATTATTATAATTATAAGCATTAAAAATTTTACAAAAGAATGCACCTTTTAATCTAACAGTAGTTTGCGCGACAGAATTATTTGAAAATTTAAAATTATTTATCACTTAATCTTTAAAATACCAGAAAAAAAACTGAAAATTGTGTATTTTGCGTATTAATTCGACTTAAAATATAATATTTACATCCATTATGCTGAAAAAATATTTATTTATTAAAAACAAGATTTAAATTTACTCCATATATTTTAAGATTTCAAGCATACAATAATACTTCTTATGAATGTGAAAATTTTCAACGTACAATTGTTTTCTGAATTTCTATTTTTGTTTAATTTTTAACAAAAACTGACTACTACTTTCTTTATATTTGTTGTTGTTTAATTTTTAACATGAACTGACTGCTAATTTATTTACATTTGTTTTTGTTACATTTTGAACAAAAACTGACTACTACTTTCTTTACATTTGTTTTTGGTTTTTTTTTAAATTTTGAACAAAAAGTGATTACTACTTTCTTTACATTTGCTTTTGTTTAATTTTGAATAACAACTGACTACTACTTTCTATATATTTGTTTGTGTTTAATTTTTAACAAAAACTGACTACTCTCATTCAGTTTTCCCATCCTTTCAATATTTTTGCCTAAAAACTCCTATTATCAGTTTGCCTGAGTTTTATGAATGGATTATATTTTATCCACCAGAATTCCAACTATATTTGCTCGCAAATAGATTGTCAGACAAAATATTTCCTTATAGTGACGAAAGAAATAACATATATTATATAAAAATATAACGTGATTCATGAGAATAAAAGTCCTACCACCTCCGTTTACAGAGGAACTCATACAATAAAGTCATGGTACGGGGTTTTGATAGCAGGATTACCAAAGTGTTACTATGACTTTCCTTCTTTGGTTAAGAATACCTAATAGGAATAAAAGATTTAAGTCGGAAGATGGAGAATCTATGACAACTGATGTTACATTACAATCATATTTGATACTGTTGATACTCATTAATGTATAATAATAATGATGGTATAAATAAAGAGGACTCTTTACAGATGATGGTAGGAATAAAGAGACAGTTACAGAATAAATGCTACATTAAGGGCATGTATATAGTATTTGAATCCATTTATGATTCACATCAATGGACTCGTAACTTTAACCTACAAAAACCTATGTGTTTTAGAAATTTTTTAAGCAAATTTTGACAGATCAAACAATTCTCAGCATTATCCTCTAAACCACTAAAAAATACATTTTTAGACTAATATGAAATAATTATAAATCTGGAGAAGTTCTGATTCACTCATTATGTTGCACAATTTCTGGGGTTAAAACATAAAGTTTTAATATAAATGAGTAATAATATTCAAATTTAAACTACACCATCCGGCTAGATGCAAAGATAAAACATGTACTTAATCTCCAATTTCTAGCAAGCCGTTATCCATAAATATTTTGTACTGACATTTACTTACTGCAGTTAATTTTATTAAATATCTCCTTGATGAAACAGGGTTATAATTTTTAGAAATAATTAAATTATATTAGAATTGCTTAATGTCAATATCTTGTAAATATGTTACAAACTTATTTATTTCTATTTTTCGTTCTACTTTCTATAAATATAAG
>JAOUZG010035502.1:2719225-2743985 GCA_026289955.1 Argiope argentata | reverse complement strand
ACCTTTTATTTTTTTACTTCATCCTGCAGTTGAGTCCTTTTAAAATTAATTGTTATGAGAATTATTTATTGGACTTATAAAAATAAGTAATAGGTGTTTGACAACTCACATTGTTTAATATATAAAATACATTTTAATTTTTATTGGGTTGAAAAAATAAAAAATCCACAAAAACAGAATTTAAAATGGAAATCAATGATTAAAGCCCTTTAAAAATAATTTGTATTTTTATATAGTTAGAACATAAATTAATCGCTGTGAAATTATCTTTTTATTCATTTTCACTGTAAGGTTTCTTATCTTGGTTGAATTAACAGGAGTATAATGATATCAAACTGTCTAATTATACAGACGAAAATAATGAGCCCAAAAAACATTTTAAAGGTTTTATAACGGTTAATTATTTTTTGCACAGACATGGATTTATGAGTCAGATTATAATATAAGAGAAAACTTTATATGGATGATACAAGCGTTATATAATTTTGAAGATAAATTTTTTTCTGTTCAACTTACTTATATTCTGCATAGAAGAAATAAAGTGTACTATAGTAAGAAATGTTTTAAAAATCGAAATGGATTTGGATTTAATAATATCGCTATCAGAGATAATGTTTAACACACAATTAAATCTGGAGTTTAGAAAGTTAAATGTTGTAGATATACGTAATATGATAATTAAAAACATCATTTTTCTCACTTTTTAACAATAATATAGTCAAAAAAGCTCAAGTTTCTTCAAATAGCTGGAAATCATTAGCTTTTATGGATTGCTTTTGGGACAGTTTTTCATAAAATGAAAATAGAATGTTCCATTAATAATTTTTTAATATATTATCGTTGAAAGCCATTCGTTTTTTTAAAATGCTGATTCTTTCAGCATAAGAATGACCTTATATTTCTGAAAAATAAAAGTATAAAGTATTTAGAATAATACCACATTATAGTATTTGTAAGTAGAAAATGCTAATGAAACCATGATAAAACTAAGAATCAATTCAACGGAAGATAGCATGACAAATGAAGTAATTTATAAAAATTTTATCAGATGTGAGCCATAGTAAGGTGACAAAAAATTATTGCACAAGTAATGTAAAAAACCTGTATAAAGATAACATCATTTTTATATTCGAAATTTACTGAATAATGTGATATACCAATAATTTATCATCTTTTCCTCCAGAGTTAAGAATATATTCAGTTGTTAGTAGCGATAATTAGAATCAAATATAGCTATATAATTTTTTTTGCTTAAATATTAAAGCAATGAAACAACTTGTCATTTTCTCCTTTCCCCTTTTCTTTTCTTCTGGAGCGTTTTCCTGTTTAAAAAACTACGCTATTAACTACTGTAGCGTCACCTTTTAAATGTATATACCTAAATCAAATCTTCTGTATTGTTCTTACATAAAGGGGCTTAGTCCTCTCACATGTATGATGTGGTGTTAAGAGGGAAACTGCTCAGATGTCTTCCTCATTATCTGACAGCCGTTTAAAATTACGAGGTCTGTCCCAAAATACCCCTAGTGTTATTTACAGCGAAACTTTAATATAACTTAACAAAACCAAGGACTTTTTAGTCATTATGAATGAGTATGAAAAAGTGAATAAGTGAAAAAACAACAAAAGAAAAGACGATATTATATTTTTTTTATTAGAAATATATAAAATTGTAAAAAAAAACTTTTTTTCATGATTTCAATTTACATTATCATTTTCATTGAAAAACAGAGCCACTGGTTTACTTTAATAATTAAAATATTTACTTCAATGTATTCGTCCATAGCATTGTTAAGCAGAAATTCCGTTTTTGTAAGATAAATCTTCTAGAAGTTGGATTACGGTTATTTGAATTCGTAAAAATATATTGCTTTTGATAAAAGATTATAGTTATTTTTAACCCTGGCAGTAAATTATCTAATCAAAAATGAGACAATCACTTGTTAAATAATAATGGATTACCCTGATATAATATTAAATTGGTACACCATTTTTATCTATGTAATTTTTTAAAATTTTAATATGCTTGTAATTCTCTAAACTGTATTTTTTATCATTATTTTAATCATTTCAATTTTACTCAACATTAATCAGAATTACAAACCAAACATAACGTATAGATAATTATTCATGAAAATACTTAAAGTATTTAAATAGGAAAGAAAATAATTTACAGAAGAGTTTTTAGTAAACGAATATATGATATAAATATTCGTCTTGATACATTGCTTAATATAAGAATGTCTATTCTTTAGTATACAGGGCTTGGTACATAATTAAAAACTTGTTAATGAAAATAATCATCTGAAATTTTCGAAATTTGGAGAACTCACTGAAAAAATAAAAGTTTGTTTCATTGGGGGTGGCGGGTTCTCAATTATCGGCACTAGATGACGTTTCATTATGAAATGAGACGTTTGAGCAATTATCCTTTAAGGAACCATATTTCCTTGTACATTTCTTATAGACCTTCTTGATAAAACACCCTTTCGTGTTGGCATGTATTAAATATTTTTATCGTTGAAACAAATTTCTATCCTTTTAGGAATTACAATTCAATGAATAATTTATGAATGATCTTACTTATACACTATTTTTAAGAAATTCTGTTTTTAATTATGGATATTGTGTGATTTAAAAGTTAGCTGCTAAATTAACTCAGAGAGTAATCAAGGATGCTTTTTTCACTTTTTATATTGAAGAATACACAAGTTTGATAAATCAATCATAAATCATAAAGATAATCTTCGCAAATCTCAAAAATGAATTTCAAGATGAAGTTTCAGTTATATCAAATATTGTTCGTTTTTCCATACAATATCAAATCCATGAAATAATGACAAAATAATGATAAAATTTCGTAGAACGAGTGCCAACAGAAAGAATGGACGATTCTATGTTGCAATTTGATTTCAATTTTCTTTTTCCAACAACAATATATTCCCGGATTAAATCTCATAGAATTAAAACATAAAAATATTAAATCCTCATACCTTTAAAAGAATCAGCAAATCCGAGGATCAATCACGATTTTATCAAATATATCGAAAAATAAAAATAAAACCCTGAGTAATCTAATAGCAGCACAATAAAATTCAAACTAGTAAAATACAAGGCTTTTCTCAATCCCCCATTTTTTGTATCTACACAACTTAAATTCTATGCGGGGAAAGAACTTTTTGCTACAGATTCGTTTTAGATATTTCATCAATGTTTTCAAGCATCTATTCGTGTTCGTTTTTTATGTTATGCCCGAACGTAACGAAGCGAAAGTTCGGAATAAGCAATGCGTCTAGAATCCTTTTTTATTGCGAACGGTTGGAATGCATAATGGAATGGCGTAGATAGAATCATTGAATATCTGCATAGAATATAGTATAAAACTATATTCTATGCATATATTGTCATGTCGTGACGTGACTTTCTTTCTGCGGAAGAAATATTGATGTTGTTTGAAGGTTTCCAAGCCACTTCTTTTAAATCATGTTGATAACTTAATGTAATTTTATTAAAATACAAAATCTACAACAGATCTTTAGTTAGAACTACTTTTTTTCTCAAACAAAACAATGTTATTTTTAGAATTTAAACATCACCACAACATTATATAAAAACTATTATTGCCCTTCATTTGATAGAAAGAATTTGAATATTCCAGAATTCTTAAACCGTTATTATTTTATATGTATTTTATTATCATTAAAATACATATAAATTGCTATTTTTTTAAATAATGTATAAGATTAAAAAATAATAAGGTGTGATAGTTTTTAAAAAATTAATAAGGTGTGAAGATTGTTTTTAAATAATCAGGTATGGTAGTTTTTTTTTAAATTAATAAGTTATGAAAGCTTTTTTAAAAAATTAATAAGGTGTACAGGTTTAAAGAATTAATAAAGTATTTGATAGGTTTTCTTGTTTCCTTTTAACAGACTGGATAATGAACTAAACGGAATGCAAAAAAAAAAAAAAAAAAAAAAAAAACACCATTGATAAAATATAAAGGAATAATTTTCTAATATTCTGAAGAAATATTCAGTAATTGATATTTAAAGGAATTAAATGAATTTTCCAGGTAATAGTTTTAAATATTTAAGCAAGAAATACAGATTTTGATTATATTTATATCATCAATAATTTTAAAATAGAAATGAAATATATATGAGGACTCTGTTATTAAAATACAACATCTTCTGGGGAATATTTATTGCTAGCAAAGTGAAATTTTTACTGTTTTAAAGAAATTAATACATCTCATTAGATCATTATTTCATTGTTATTAAATAATTACATTGTGATTTATTGTTATGACATCCATTTTTTTATGTACGATAAATAGTTTTTTTTTCAAATGGAGAACATTAGTTATCAGTCCACTTAACAAGACAATTTTTAATGATGCTTTTGTTGAAAATCTGGATGTCTATAAATAATTGACTTATCAACAGGTGATATTTTATCTGCTACTCATGTTACGTATCAAAATATGACGTAGTGGAAACCTTGTCGTAAATCTCATGAGAGTCTCAATTTTTTATTGAATTTAAAGACAGACCTCTGTGTGATGTGGTTCTAAAAATACAAGCATCAATAAAATACATACTTTTTTGAATTTAATAGAAGAAATATATTAAATATTTCTTACATATGACAGTGATAAAAACTGAAAATTCTTTTGTAATTTTGCACATATTAAAATGAAATTCTCAATTTCTATTTTTGAATCAGATTTTGAAGCATAATTATATTTTTATGAAAAGTAGTTTACAATTTTTATAAATTATTTAAAATTCGTATTCAAAGACGAAGTTTTAGTAATATTGTAAAAAAGCGATATTGAGAAAAGAAAAAAATACCACCTCACTACTTTGTAAGTTATATAACTGAAATTTTTACATAACTTTATAAGTTATTTTAATTATCATATTAATTAAATATTAAGTTACTATATTAATTAATTTTATTAAAAATACAATTTGAAGATTATTTAGAAAAAATAATTTATTTGAAATCGAATAAGTACATTTTCCATTACAATCAGTGTATGCAATTGTTAATACTTTTCAATTTATTTACAGAAAATTCTGAAATTCAGAAAAAAAAGTTCTACATTTAGATTATGAATTAATTTTATCTAAAAATAACAAACGAAAATTTCATAAATTGGTTTTACGTAAAATGGTTTCCTGTCATCCATAAATCGCTTTTAATAACAAATTTCCAATCTCTTCAAGAAATAATGAAATGATATTTTTAAAAAGTATTTTTAAAAGCATTTAAGAACACTATGATAAAATAGTAAAATTTTTGAACACAATTGATGAAAGGGCATAGAATTTCATATATACCAATTTTACAGTGTAACGTTAAGGATTGTATATAAAGAACACATTTGTATTTTTTTTAATTTTAAAAATTTAAATATTTTTATAAATGTAATTACATGCATAGAATTCGTTTATATAATGAAATTTATAAACTTTTTGATAAATCGTGTATTATATTAAAATCACCATAACATTTCAAAACATTTTAATTTAAAATAGTAGATTATTAAAAAGAGTATCTTATTTTGCTGATCACATAACTATTATTTTCTTTCAAAATACAGATTTTCTAAATGTTTATTCATAGAAATATATATTTTAGATTTAAAACATTAAAATTAACATTTGACATTTGAATTTTTTTGTTCATTTAAGTCCTTAAGAAATTGTGACTTTAAATTAAAACAATTTAAAGTGTGACTTTAAATTAAAACAATTTAAAGTGTGACTTTAAATTAAAATAATTTAAAGTCTAATTTCAGATGAAACATCATTTCAATTTTTTTAAACTTTATTTTGCATAAAATCGTATTTTTGAAATTAGGATAATTTGAGAAATTAAATAGTTCCTCTTACCCAAAATGCGATTCTTAATGCCTGAAATATACGAGAAAAAGTTTCCTTTATACGCTGCAGTAGATGTTTGTTAATGACTCTGCTTATATTTTGATACGATTTAAACGCTCAAAAAAGAAGAACATTTAAAATAATTGTCCCGAGTAATTGCTAAAGAAGGCTGAAATTTTAAGCAACATATGTAATTAATCCATTTGAACACATAAAATATCTAATGAGGTAAATTATCATCACGACTGAAAGTGTAGTGCAATTTTATTCAATTTCTAAAATAAAAGTTTTCTTAGCTTATAAAGGGTATAATTAAATATTTAATTTAGGAATTAATTTTGAAGCGGCAAGTGATTTCATATTTAATTCCATTTCGTTCTTTTGATGATTTAAGATTTTAATTTTAAAAGCATGTTTGATTTTATGTATAAAACATGGCTTACATTTTCTTACAATAAGTCATTGTCTGAAATGTGATGTAGTGTAACATTAGACAATATGACAGTTCTTTGTTGTTAAAAATCAGATTGTGCAAAAATACAACTATCTTATGATCGCAATTAGACAATATCCTTACTACATGAATTCTTAATTTAAACATATTTCGGTTGCATGAGAAGAAAGAAATATTTATCCTTGCTAAAGGATTGTAATATTCTTAAGTACAGTTCTGCTCAATTTTCATAATGATATAATTCAAGTTCTTAGAAAATTAATTAAAGAAATTGTTCTTTGATATTCCAGTCTATATCAGAGTAATGCCAATACAAAGAGGCATTATAAGATTATTTTTTATTTAATTTTTATTTAAAAAATGGATACTAGGCAATATATTATTAAATTTGTTTTGATTGATTTGAAAGCGATTATAATAAATCATAAAAAGAGATATCTCGCTATTCAAGTAATTGTTTTCAAGTAGGAATAATTTCTTCTTTATTCTTTCCTTATTCATTGGTTATTAATGTGATATACAGTAAAAATATTATATAAAATGCAATTCATTAATTTCATATATAAAGAAAAAAAGGGGTAAATTAAGTTAAGCAGGTTTTATTGTAAAGAAAGAAAAGCATTTTACAGTCTATGAAAACTGCCAAATTAGTGAGGAGCGAGACGCGATATTTTTTATTCAATCTCATAGAGCATTTCAAAATCATTCCTTGCACTTATTTTCAGAATCTGATAGCCAGCTTTTTAGCAGTGCTGGATTTAAGTTTGTAAATTGTTCAGAGAATAATTATTTATTTTAAAGATATAAAAAAATTAGCAGGAGTCCTGCTTCATGTAGAATTTTAAAATTAGGAAGACAACCTGTTTTGTATGGTGATATATATTCTCTGATTCTTAGATAAGACTTTAAAAAATAATTAGGTCTAAAAATATATTTCAATTGGGAATGTAATTTGAATATCTATTAAATTTAGTCTATTCAATAACTGAAAGTTTTTTAGACTAAATCCTAAGTTAAAGCCAATTTAAATTTCATTTGTATTTTAATTTTAAATGAAACGTTTCTTAGAATATTTTAAGATATATCTATACATTTTGTTTTTACATTATTGTCTTTAGAACCCGTTTCTCAATGCATTTTCTTAATGAAAAATGCATTATATAATTAATATTTTTAATTGAATTAATGAATTAAAAGAAATCATAGAAGATAAAAATATAGCAGTTTAAAATCAAAAGACCAAATGAAAATCAAAATCTTAACACAAAGCTATAACAATGGTCACAAGATAACACGTATAATTTAATTGGTTTAAGTCATTTTGTTTATGAATACTTACGCTTAATTCAGGCGTAAAACAAACCATAAGACGGTCTACCCAGTGATGGATTTTGATTAAAATTTATTGAAAATCTATCTTTCCGATATAAAATTAATTACCAAATTTTATATATTTGGACTTTTTTGCATCTGTCGAATTTAATTGTAACTGAACATTTGATGAAAGATACTCCGTATGAAATAATTTTACTAATAGAAATCCACAAATTTGATAGTTAATTCGAATATATAAATTATTCAATCTAGCTTAAAGTTCTCTTGAATTATAGTGTTTATAGATAGAAATAAAACCAAAAGTGCGCTTTCTGGGTATAAGGAGATTCTTCAAGACTTCAAATCCGAATTTATTGACGACTGTAATACATTCTCTATAGATCGAATATAGGAAATTAAATATTGAAACTTTCAACAAAATTTTTAAAATTTCCATGCATTAGTCATTTAAATTGCTGGAAATTTTTGCATGCAATATATACGAAATACGTGAATATACGAAAAATGAGCGTAATTCGAACTTGCAGGTTAAGCCTAGAAAGAAAGGAAGATCAGATGAATTAGAGACATTCGCTGCAAGTGCAAGTGAGGTTATTCGTGAAAGAAGACTAGAAGAAATAGCCTGGACGACTTTACATATGGGAGAGTGATCGAAAAGCTGGGGGAGGGAAGCATTTTGACCAGCGTGGGAAAAAAGTTCGAAATCTACAAGTGCCATTTCACACGCTTAAAAAGCCTTCCAAACTATAAATAAAAATGTTAAAAAGGCTGGTTCGTTTTTGTGAATGACAATGCATGGCCACACCGGACTGCTGATATTCATCAACGACTAAAAGTTGAAGATATCACTCGAATGGATTGGCCAGCAATCTATTCGAGTGATATCTTCGAATTAAATCCCATAGAACTCCCGTTTAAAATCCTCCGTTTTAAATCCCATAGAACCAGTATGGGATGCTTTGAGGAGACGTCTTGAGGCACGATTGCATTCTCCAAAAAACACGACAACTAAAACAGATGCTGTTTAAGGAATGGACACTTATTTCAAGAACTGTTGGACAATCAAGTGATGAGTATGGGGAGATAGTACGAAACAACCATTGCAGTAAGTGAAAGGCCATATCCCGCACTAAGGAGCATATGCTTGCTGCTCTTCCACATGGATATACACGCATGTGTAGCGATAGTATATGTTCAATAAAGTCATTTTTTGTTCGATTCTAAACTATATGCATTGTATTCATTCTTGCGCAAGAATGCTTATTTCAGGAGCAGTTGGACAATCAATTTATGAGTATGGAGAGATGGTACGAAACAACCATTGCAGTAAGGGAAGGGCATACCCCGCACTAAGGTACATATGCTTGTTGTTCTTCATCATGGATAGACACGCATTTTTAGCGATATTATATGTTCAATAAAGTCCTTTTTTGTTCAATTCCATACTACATGCATTTTATTCATTTTTGAACAAGAATGCTTTAATTCAATAATTTTCGGACAATAAAGTGATGCGTATGGAGAGATAGTACGAAACAACCATTGCAGTAAGGGAAAGGCCATATCCCGCACTAAAGAACATATGCTTGCTGTTCTTCCCCATGGATAGACAATCATGTGTAGCGATACTATATGTTCAATAAAGTCATTTTTTGTTCGATTCTAAGCTATATGAATTGGATTAATTTTTACGCAAAAATGCTTTAGGTATCTTTTAGGTACAAATTGTTGTCACTCACGTCTGAATTTTATTTTTCTAATATGATTTTTTGTAGAGTTATGGTAAAAGAAAAATTATAAGGTTTGCTAAATGATAAAGTGCTAATAATGTGCCTGTCCTAAAATATACAATGTAGAAAAAATATGCGCTGATAAAGGAAACACAATTTTAAAAATATATATAAAAATACATAGATTTTTTTCATTCATATAAATAAAACAAAATATACAAATAATTTTAATTTTAAAAACAAGTTAATACCTAAAATTCGTTTCAAGATATAATGTCCTTTAATCAAACATTAATTATGAAAAGAATAAACTTCAAACAGTATATATTTGTTTTTTACATTCTTTTCAACTTTTAATTGCACAATCAAGTTAAGTATTTAAAGTTAATAAAAACTTCCCACCACTTTTTTCTTGCTCTTAAAAGAATTGAAGAAATAAGACATAAAATTTATTTTGAATCGCATGGAAGATCCCGGAATAAAAGGAAACCGAATAAAACGAAAAACTAAAAATTGAAAAACATATGGCTTTATATATTTTTTCGATTCACAAAAAAAATGCTTTTGTATGCACTTCAACTATTCCATTTTGCAGAATTTAACTACAGAATATCGTCATTACTTTTAAGAGATTTACCCTGAAGGCAGGGGAATTCAGCCCATCTAATCTTGCTTTTGTTCTTTAGTGAAATCTATGCATACATATATATTTTTTTACAATAGTAATATTTGAGTTTCATTTTCTCTTAAGTAATCCAAGATCTTCACATTTCCTGTTTCCAAGGCAAAATGGTATTTTTTCTTTCATTCATATGCGATGTGAAAGACGCAGAATTTAATGGTATATTTTCAGAAATAAAATATACGCTTTTCTTTTAAGTCCTTTCCAAAAAGGCCATAAAAATTTCATGCATACTTATACATATTTCATTCTTTGGAAAAAATGGCAGGGCTCCTCATATAAATGGGAAAGCATTTTCAAATTTATATTTCATGTTGGAAGTCCAAGTTTTGATGAAATGGTTATAAGCATCGAGTTTTGAGAAGTTGTTCATATATTCTTCTATGGATTGCTTTCCGGAATGCGTAATTCAGTCCCATCCATATGCCAAATACATGAGAAAATAGAAAACACGTATCGATTTTAGAGTAATTGTAAATCTTGAGACTGTATTATTTTTTCATATATCGAAAATAACAATCTTGAATAAATCTGAGCTTATTCGAATCTGAAATGCGATGGAATACTTAGATTTCAGACAACTATAATTTATAAACTGTCAACTGTTGTTTAAATCCTTAAAGACTGGATGAGCACGGTTAATTCCTAATACTTATTTTAATATATTTGATAATTATTAGGAATTCTTCTATTAGGAAATAATCTTGAGTTTGTATTAGTTTTTCTTATATTGGAAATAACAGTCTTGAATAGATTCCAGTATATTCGAATCTGAAATGTGATGGAACAGTTAGATTTAAGACGCCTATAATTTAGAAATTATCAACTGCTGTTTGAATCCTTAAAAATTTCTATAGCAAGATTAATTCCTAATAATTTTTTTATTATATATTTGATAGTTATTAGGAATTCTTCTATTAGGCAATAATTTTGAATTTGTATTTTTTTTCATTAATCGAAAATAACAGTCTTGAATAAATCTTAGTTTATTCAAATCTGAAATGCGATGGGATACTTAGATTTCAGGCGTCTATAATTTATAAACTCTCAACTGCTGTTTGAATCCTTAAAAACTGGGTGAGCACTATTAATTCCTAATAATTATTTTAATATATTTGATAGTTATTAGAAATTCTTATATTAGGAAATAATCTTGAGTGTGTATTGTTTTTTCTTATATTGGAAATAACAGTCTTGAATAGATTCCAGTATATTCGAATCTGAAATGTGATGGAACAGTTAGATTTCAGACGTCTATAATTTAGAAATTATCAACTGCTGTTTGAATCCTTAAAAATTTCTATAGCAGGATTAACTCCTAATAATTATTTTAATATATTTGATAGTTATTAGGAATTCTTCTATTAGAAAATAATTTTGAGTTTGTATTTTTTTTTTCATTTATCGAAAATAACAGTCTTGAATAAATCTTAGTTAATTTGAATCTGAAATGCGATGGAATACTTAGATTCCATGCATCTATAATTTATCACGGAGTCAAATACTATTTATATCCTTAAAAACTGAGAAAGCACGGTTAATTCCTAACAATTTTTTTAATATATTTGAATAAACTGTCCATGTTTTTGATATATAAAAAGGCAAAAATGTGTTTATTATTTATTAATTATCTATATAAATTGCCTAAGAGATTCCTTAAATAATATTTAGAAAACTGAGAAATCAAGTTTCTCTATGCATGGAAGTAAGAATAGGGAATATTTATATTTATAATAATAGGCGAGTATTTATGTTTAATTTGAAATTGGATGTTTTTTTTTTTTAAATTTAAACACCTTGAGAATATAAATATATTTATTTACTCAGATATTTTTTATTATGAGAACAATTAATATGAACATTTTCTTTGAAATACAATAACTGGAATAATAATTATAAATAAAGGAAAATAATTTAAAAATATTTTTATTCGAAACTGTGGCTTAAATTAATATTTATTTCCTTGATTTTTCAGATATAGAAATGTATAATTTTTAGTTGCTTCTACAAGATCTTTAAAAAATGAAATATTTTAGCATTTAAATATGGAGTGATTTTTGATAAATCTGATTCTACTACCATTATTAGTTAACATTCAAGGACGTAATATTGCCTTAATAATGTCTGGATCACCTTAAATAATTAAAACGTTTATTTTAAAAAAATATTCTTGATGTTATTTGTCATACTGAATTAGCTGAAATAGATGTTCTGGTTTTAAAGAATTACAGACCAAATTTAAAAAAATACTTCAATCAAAATGTATATTTACAAGATTCCAAAAATTATCCATTAATTTAATATCAACTTATTTTTTTGAACCTGAAAATCTTGAATCCCTAATATAATATGTCGGAATAGATTTTATAGTATATGTCTATAAAATCTAGGATTAGAAATTATAATGTAGAAATAAAAGTCAGTAACTGTTATATAAAAAATTTCCTAAATTCCGGTATTAGGAAATAAAGAATAGCTTAGATACAACTATGCATTAATATTAGCTAAACGAATAATCACTCCAATGGAAAAACACAAATTTATCACATTTTCATGTTACTATGAAATACATGATTATTTTGCTGTCTTGTTACAAAATCAATCCTAAATTTTAATATGTTTGCTTATTTGTGGTTGAGTTGATAGCTTATTTGTTGTAGGTGTATTAGAAATATGGTGAACGAACGTGCGTATCTCTATTTTTGATTTAGAATATTTATAACAGCATAACCTTAGAAAGGCAACCTTTAAAAAAACTAATAAGAATTATAACCATTCGTCTCCTAGACGAAGTGTATTTAAAATCAATTTTCACAGCTAATTTAAATAAAAGCAAACTACTTGCAGATGATTTAATAACTCCTTATTGTCAAGTAGGATAAAAATATTATTTATTTATTTTCGCAGCAATCATTACACATATATGCTTGATGTTCTCCGCACATTCCTCTTGAACATAACAAACAAAATTGCGCGTCCTTCTGCGCAAATTATATGGTAAAATGCACAAAATTTCCCTTTTTTTAAATTTGGGGTTATTCAGGTCATTGTATATTTAAATTCAATTTTTGAAGTTCACTTATAACGCGCTTCTGCATCCATGGAGCAAAAAGAACTTCAATAAAATCTTCATCTTCCGATTCATTCTCAGACGTAGAATTATCTTCCTCACTTAATTCTTTCAATAAATCACAGATAGCTTTTGGCTTACCCTACAAATTTTCTCCGTAGAAACGCTTCGACATCTCCAAACGTGCACAGAAATACATTCTTAATACTAACGGGACAGATAACCATTCGTCTCTGAGACGACTATTTTTTCGGATATACTACAAGCAGAAATATTTCAAGGAAAAGGAAGGTCCTCGTCTGTAGTTTCAATGGTCAGATAAAGGTATAGAAAGATCCATTTACAGTTTTATGGGAAGAATAGTCAAAGTTATTTTGTAAGCGTTCGTCCAGGAGACGAATGGTTAGCATTTTAGGGTTAAGGTGAAATATGTGATCTTATATCACTTTTCTGCAGTGTTAGTTCTCTGAAATCGCCACTAAATAACAAATGTGTGTACAACTTAATGCTTATAGAGAACTTTTTAGTAGTAAAATTACTAGAACAATCAAGATTTATTAACCAAATCTCAGCCACAGTAAGTTGCAATTAATATTTTGTTCAAATAAGGTAAAATGCTTATTTTATGATATAAAATACTGAGTATTTTCCGGAAATATCTACATCATTTCCAATTACATTTGTCTATTATTTTTATAAATTATCTTTTTTTTCCAATTTCGTAATAATAAAATAAATAAAAATGGTGTAAAGGACAAATATAATAAATTATTAACTTATTTTCTTTTTTTAGAAAATATTTCAAGTGCGAATTAAAATTACTTCTTCAATAACTCAATGTAATAAGGAATTTCAATTGCTATAAGTTAAAAAAATAATATGTAATTTTTTTTCCAAAACGACATAGATTTTAAGCACCCAAATTAAGTTATCTGAACTCAAATCATTTTTAAAGTTTAATAAACAAATTCATTTTACTTAGTATTCATAATTATTCTACTAACAATTAATATGAATCTTTTTTTCCCATTTGAAAATACCTATTCAAGATCTCATTATATATGCGTTTCTTCCCTTCTTGATATAAATAATAATTAATGTTTATTGAACCTATAATATGCGAATATTATATGTTCAATTTATTATATCACTTTTCTGCAGTGTTCTGCAAATTGTAATGGCATCATATTACAATTTGTTTCTTTATTGTAAATATGATGCCATAGCAATCAAAAACTGATTTCCATTCACCTCTTCCAAAACTTTTACAGCAGTTATGTAGAAAGTTTCTAGGAATCTCATTAGCTTGGAATCTTTACTTTAGCGTCCTAGTTTGTTATTGAACTCTGGGAAGAGATAAAATTCACTCGGCTCTAAGTCGCATTCTCCATGAAGTTATACAAAGACATGAGATTAATGAAATATATTTTTAACGGGTTTATCAAAACATTCGTAAAAATTGATGTAATCTTAGGCAAAGAACTGGGCAATCGAGATGCCAAATATCTGGAAATTTCATATAATTGGGTTATTTTTAGAATGTAAATTTTTATTTAAACTAGCTCTATATTTTTAATATAAAAGATAATTTTAATAAAACAAGCTCTTGAAAAGCTTTAAGTTGGATGCAACATGAAGGTGGAGAAACTCTATCAAAGAAACGCAGGCTATTGAAAGGCTTCAAAAAAGGCTAATGTCTACCAACACGTTTGGATCAACAATCTTCGAAGACGAGAACTGAAACTCAGTCGACCAACCTACCAATATGATAAAATACTAAATATTCATGCTGATCATGTAGAAACATAGCATCATCTCAGGCAATGAGCAATAAAGATGGCAAAATTTTGGAAATTTCATAAAATTGTGTTATTTTTAGAGTGTGAATTTTTATGTAAACCTTCTCTATATATTTACTATAAAATATAATTCAAGGAAAACAAACTATTTAAAAGATTTAAGTTGTATGAAACATGAATTAAGGGAAACTTAATCCACCAATATGATAAAAGATTGAATATTTATAACTATTCGTAGCAGCATTTGTACATAGCTTTTGGTAATAATTTGTTGTTTTAAATTGTTTTTGTAAATCATTGTAATAAATTGTTTTTACTATTTTTTGACCCATCTTATATTAAAAATAAATCACAGTTAAGAAGTTAATAGAATAAAAATTAAGGACTCAATGTAATATCTTTCATAACTCTAATATCCTCAACCATCCTTACAAATTGTGACGTGACAAAATAGTAGATAAAAGGCATTTTGTTTCTATAAATGAAATTTAGGGAGATATAAAATAACACATGAACATAACTTTGTATCTTCCTTTTTATTTAGTATAAAATTATTTACTAATGCAAATTTTTACACTCTAAATCTAATTAATGGATAAAAGTAAACACAAAGTTGTTTTCTAAAGTAATTGAAATTAGCTTTTTGGTTCCCAACATGTGTTATATTATTTCTTTTCAGTGTATAAAACTGGGAAAATGCACTTTTAAATTCATTTTTATAAGTTATTTTTTTTCACTACGTCTTATCACTTTTTAAGAGCATACACATTCTGGATAAACTTTTCCAGCTTAAATTTTTAATGCGAAAGTTATGAGAAATCACGAAAAAAAATGAATTAAAAGTTTCCCTAAAACTGCGGAGATCAATTTCGCTTTATTGCCCAAAGAATAAGAAGGCTTAGAGGGAAAAAAATTATTTCTTAACTTCCATAAAACCGATGACAAATTTAAGGCTAATCGATTTTTAATGTGAATGAAAAAAGCGTTAGTAATATTTCTAGATTACATAAGCTGGAAGGTGATAAAAAAATACAAACTGTTCATTAAGCTTAATAAGGAAGTTAATTTTAATTAAATGATTCCATGTCATTTAATCACTAGGGATTACGTTTTTCCCTCCAATATGTTAAGTTAATAGCTGTCATTTAAAATGCGTAACAAAAAATTTATATCTGGACTTATCATTCAAATAAATGAGGTAATTTATTATATCTTAATATATGTTTTTTAAAGGGTATATTTTATAATTTTCAATTTGATGGTATTCAGTCATTTTATTAACAGAAGTTTTGGTTGATTTCCATCTGAAATTGCAACATTAATTAACTCAGCACATTTCATATTTTAATATAATATATAAAATGAATGCATGTATTATTCTATATCATCTATTCACTGGGGTTTACTTTTCCCCCCTCCGAGATGTTTCAATACTATCATGTAAGAACATAATGTTGTTTTGGTTTGGGTACCCTTAAAATGCATAGGCATAAAACAAAATTTTGAGGCTTCAATTTTAATTTAATGAATAATTTTCATTGCATATGTTTAGAGATTTGGATAAACAATGCAAATACTATAGAATTGTAAACGATCATAATAAGAGGGATTTTGAAAACCACTTGACAAGCAATACAATAAGTACCAGTTATTGAAATACAATTAGGTAAATACATCTGTAGAAAAAAAGTTACCACCTAACTATAAAAATTCCGAATAATACTTATGACCAGTTGTTCTTTAATTACATAGTAATAAAACATAATTTAATGGAATTATGAAGCATTTAACATAGCTTTATATGTAACGCATGGCATCATATTAATGACATTAACAGTTATGTTACACAAGAGTATTAGTAATATCACCCTTTAAATAATATGTGGGTTTTTGAAATATCAGATTGATTTGCAAAGGTGATCACAATTTAATAGGATATAAAGCCATTCATTTAGAAATCAGCCACAAGTTCTAAAAATATATCAAAAAAAGGAAGATAAGCAAAAAGTTTCAATTCATACTAAGGGCTTCTTATTCTTATTGAAGTATCCAAACTATATAATATAGCCAATGATAGTTAATGTATTCAACCAACTGAGAGAACTACTTCCATGGCTCTCGGTTCGCTATATACAATCAAAGTAAGTATTACTCTAGGCAATTTTATCATCTAGATTTGCACATCATGATTGAAATGAGGTGAATTCCGATTCATCAGATAAAATTATTGCCTGCCTAAACTAAGGCATCACGAACATCGATTGGTTTTAACGGGCAATAACGGGCAGGATAGTGGGATATGTAACGGGCAGGTTGACATACTGTAAAAAATACACTCATCATGCTCTCGGGGCCATCCTCATTTTACACTTTGAAAGAGTTATTTGCATTTTAAAAGTTATGAGGGAAATAGATGCATAAAATTATTCTGTAGGTCAAATTCCAATTTAAGTAAGTAATTGTACTTTCACATTTGTTAATTTTTGAATATTTATTACTTCTATCTTAATATTTGAATATAATGAAATTCAGATAATTATTAAGCTATCTTTTAGAATTTTTTAAAAAAATTATCTATATTTATTAAAATTGGGAATAAATCTTCATTTAAAGCAACAATATTATTTAATTATTTACCCACAGATCAATGATCTGATTATTTTAGTATAGCAAAATATCGATAATACATTTCAGAATAAACTCATATACATTTCATATACATTTCAGAATAAACTCATAAGTGGTTTGAATATAAGTGAGTTGGATACATTTAATTTGTAATACTTTAATTCATGAATCATTTTGTTATTCCATAATCCATTTTTAGTACAAGGAATACTTTCAAAACTAATCTGTTGGTCCAATACTTACATTATAGAAGAATAATCTTTTTTTACGTTACTCGTCAATAATTTATCGTATTATGTTGTTTCATGAAATTGATATCACCTGTTACTGCATGAAGTAATTTTCACTTCGTTGCATGGTTGCTTTCATTTCGTTAATTGTATTTAGAATATACGACATCAGAGATACAGTAGTGGATAATGTTTAAATAGTTTTGGGTATCCATGAAACTTTACTGGTACAAATAATGTTTACAAAAGTTTTCTGATTAACTTTAATTTGTGAAATGTATATTCATTATAACGTAGCAAACATTTTAACGTCACTAGGTGTATTGTCTTTAATACAAATCTTCACGTTATTAGATATATCATGCGATCATATCATAGTTCAAACATTTTCGCATACATCCTATATGGCCTGACTGATTCAAACATGGTGTATGCTTTTCAAACATTAAAAACAAGCCTTGCTCTTATTTGAAATATCATTCTTTTCTTCAAAAGATATTTCTGACCCTCTAAAATAGTCTTAAGGATTTTGACAGAAGAATATACAATGGCAAGATTTAACTCCATGCCCAAAAGAACCCAAATATGATATTAAAAAAAGGCTTTCTTCCTCGTCAACTTCCGCCAGAATGAACAATAATAAATGTGATAATTTATCGTTATAACATTTTTGTTTTCTTCTTTATTATTCGTTGAATTTCGGAATCAGACTCTATAAATTCTCGTGAAATAGCATGCCCAATTGATTCAATGATCTTGAATAAGACTACAATTTATCATCAAATTGCATGATATCTAATTTCGGTTTAATGTTGGTATCCTTCTTTACCACTAGGATTGCCAATTCTAAAACATAATTGGGAACAATTAACTCTTAACGAACAATTTTCGTTTTTAGGCTAATGTAATTTTATCGTAAGTTGCAGTAGTTGGTGGATAACTTTCACTGATTTCTCGTGGTCTAAGTCCAACTGTGATAACATTAAAAGATAAATTCTGCCAAACTGATTCCAAAAACGTAATAAATCTTTTATTTCCCTGCTGAATCAAACTATTTATTTTTTGGAAATGTCATTCTTTTTTTTAATTTGGTGCAGTTTATATCGTTAACACATGCATAAAATCTTATATTAACAATATAAATTTGCTAGAACCTAGAAAATAAATAAATTTTCCCGATGTTTTTCAATTTGCCCCCATTATAAGTCATAATTTTCGTAATTGGCCTGTATTAATTAACTACACATTATAATTCAATTCTGCCAAATTTGTAGGAATTATTTGTTAACAAAGAACTTTTATTTGATTTTCATTTTAAACCGTAAAATTTTTTATATAATGCGTAGTAGTTTTTATTTGACAGTGTTTTAATTCTTAATTAAAATGTCAAAAACTTCAAAATAAAGAATATGGCAATAGAAATGTGTCTTACCGTGAATTATTTTTCAAATTTCTGTAGACCACATAAAATTGTACCAAAAGGAAATGAAATTAACCAAACCTGAAAATAATTCATTTCAAATCCAAAACTATGTCATGATAAGATTTTTTCCTATTATTATTCTAAAGAAATAGTTTTTATACAATATCATTCCCCTCAAATTAAGATAAATAATTAAAAAGAAAGTTATAAATATTTTAGTGCTTCTTCTTGCTTACTTAATTTATTGTACAATTTTAGTGTTCGTTTAAAGAGACAATTTGTTATGTTCTGAGATGAGAGCAAACTATTCCTGAACTCTAAAGTTGAGAGCATGATGATTATAATAATATCGTATGAGCATGATAAAATATTTACGATAGTTACGCATTAAATCAAGAAGCATTTGGTTTAGGACACATGACTTATACTAGGTGTCGAATCAAAAGAAAAACAATTATGAAAGGTAGGAGCATTATTCATAGTATCCCGTGCAAATATTCAGTAACTTTGTACATCAGAATTGTGACTGAATTGGCTGTGGAAGCCTTTTTTTGTCATCATACCTCAGGACATTTACTAACTGAGAAAGGAACGTTTCTGTGTCGAGTACCTCCACCGTATAGAATACCTCCTCTGAGTGTGATTAGGTTTTATAAAACTCAGATATACCTAAATTTAGATTATGAGAAGAACAAAAAAAGGATAAATTTAGTATTATCCATTAATAGCACAGATTGCTTTATATTTAATTATGCAAAATAAAAACGCATGGAACACCATAGCATAAAAAGGCATTCAGCATCTTTACGTCTCATTGCATATACGTTTAATTGTTTTCATTTAAATTTTTGTGCTTAAAGTATCCAGAAATGCACTGCAATTTAATATTTTAAATAATTCTTGTCACCAATAATTTAGCTTTTATCCTAAAAATTTTAAAATAAATATATTTTCTTGGAATAATATTTTTTAAAAGAATAATACATTTTCTTTAGAATAAATATATTTTCTTGGCAAGTATTATGGTAAAATTTCCATCTTAAAATTTAATTCTATTTTTCACTATTTCAATGCTGAAATTTTATTTCAGAACAGTATGCCACTTATCAAATGGAAAATTTTTGAAATATTTACGGTGAGAATAAACTGCTTTGAAAAGTCAATATTTAGCTGTTTTGCATTTTATATTGTGATTTATTAACATTATAAAACAATTCTTAACAATTTTTATAATGTAACGGCAGTTAACATGCATCTAAAAATGTCAGTTCGTAGCATTTTATTTACTTTTATTAATTTACTATGGGTTTTTTATTTTCCTCTTATATGGTATAATATAGTATTTTGGAAATACATAAAAAAAATTGTTAGATAAATATTTTTCTACCTACTTCTGAGTTATATTTATCAAAAAAGAAAGGTGATTTATTGCTTGGGTAATGGGTTTGAAGCAAACATTTTAAAAACTGATGTAAGTAAGAAAAATTAATATAAATTATAGAATATTAAAAAATATTTCAATGGTCAGATTAATTCAATAAACACTACTTTCATTCTAAAGTCTACTTGCCTAAAGTCTACTATCTTAAAATAATTTATTTTGAGATTCTTTTCATGTTTTTTAATCTGTTCATAGTCCCTAAAATTGTTTGTTGGATGAAAGATAAAAACATTGATTTTTTAATAAATAAATGTAAATATAAATAAATATTTTTGGCAAATTAAATTTCATTTCCCAAAAAAAGGAGGCACGTAATATAAATATATAAAATTCAACATCTTAAAATAATATTCTTACAAAAACTGCTTATAAGGATTTTTAAAGTTATAAAATTAATTTCATTCAATTTATAAGTAATATTATTTGATTTTAAAATGTTGCTTAAAAATCTATATGCAGAATCTTTACTAAATCTTAATTATTAACAATTAATTTGAAAAAAAAATAAACATTATTATGTAAAAATGGTACTAAATCTTGTAGATGGCATTGCATTGAACTTTAACCATTTCACACCTAATTTTTATTTTATAATTATATTTTACTTCACTTTACTGCTACACTGATTAAATATTAAAAATAAATAAAAGCTGAATAATTTTCCAAAATAAAAAATTAGATTATGTGAGCATAGTAATAAATTTTTTAAATGATTTTTAATTGAATGTTAATAATTGTGCACGTAAAATTCTTATTTTTACATTTATTTTAAATATTTTACTATTCAGCAATGTTATATTGATTAGATGATGAGAAATAAATAAAAACAAATGAATTTTATTAGATAAATTTTATCAACTAAATCTTGGAGGAAAATAAAACATAGATGATAAAAGATAGAAATTGAATTCCTTTGATAAGTTTCTTGTTGCAGATATACCCTTAGAACTATTCAGATCATGACTTAAAATTTGTAATAAAAATTCCAAACATATTTCCTACCACAATGGAGACACTGTAATTACCAATTTCTTCTATTAAATGTTTTTTCTTTGCTTAATTACCCCCAGTTCTCTACTAGGAAGTCTTTTTTTTCTCTTCTGATTAGCTTTTCGATGAGCAAAGTTTTAATTCTAAAAGTTAATCCGTTGTAAATTTATCGTACCTACCACACGGAAACATCACGTTCTTGCCTTTCTACTTCAATCATTTATTGTTTCCATCTCATGCATACAAATGTATTGAAGATAGCAGTTTTAACAGGCATGGGATTCGCTAACATTTTCAACTGCATACAGTATATATCTAACAAATCATATTTATTTTGTCATTATTAAAAATTAATTTTTTTAATGTTCTGAATATTCAATGATTATATACCACGTAAAGTGAACATTTTATCAGCCATAAATTTATAAATTATTTTTTGTTTTTCTGTTCTTTTATATACTTTTTACGATTTTAACTTCCTAGAAAATCAAAGGAACCATTTCTAAAGGTATGTTCTGAAGGCAAGGCTTTTATTTTTATCAACTCAGTCGGAGAAAAGCAGATCATTCTCTACTGAACGACACATTTCAAATTAATATCAGTTTTTAATTTTTAAATAAAAAAATAGTATTTCGTTTTTTAATGTCATTGATTTCTTAAATTTAATTTTTGTATTTCTGTGTAAATGTTTTAATTTTGAATTCAATATTATTTAATAATTAGAGAAAAAAATATTTTTTTCTTCTGTATAGATATTCAGATATATTTCAGATATTTTTTAAACTATAATCAAGAATTTTTTCATTTTATATTTTTAAAAGCCATTAATGTTTTTATTTTAAAATTTCAAAGTATTTCCTATATTTATTGCTCATTTTTATTCCTCAATATAATTTTAAATCTCATTTTCTAATCAGAAAATTCATATTTTTTTTGGAATACTAAGTTTTAATTTTATAAATTTGTGAAAGTTTTAAAATTTGATAGTTTATCTTTAGAGCTTCTTAGATAGAATAATAAAATAATACTTAATCAGGACATGAAACTCGAAAGAAGTTCAATTTTCTTAAGAACCGTACAATGCTGTTAAAATTAAGAAATTCAATAAACTTGACAAAACTTTTTAATTTTATCATGCAAGACATTTAAAAATTAATCAAAGATGCTTACATATTTTACAAATATGATAAAACATTTGAGTAATATGCAAGTAATTTATAAACATTACTTGCATATAATATATAGATGGGATTATTCAGACGATATGACATGCGAAAAAAAAGCCATATACCGCATATTTTTTTCGCTGTCTTCTCAATCTCGCTTTAAAAATATTTGATATACTTTATTTATTCTTAGTACTTTAACTTACATTACACTATTTCAGTTGAAACAAAACTGAAATAGGTTTATTTTATGACCTTCCATAGATTGAAAGGAAGTTCTTTCTTTTCCCTCTACAAATACTCAGATTTTTTTTCTTCAGGAAACGGAAAACGTTAAACCACATTTCATCTGAGGAAACATAAAATTGATCTAAAATATCCACTATACGAAACTAGCTGGAAACTCTGAAAAGAAATTTGCTGTATCTTTTCCATGTTATAGATCTATTTTGTTGGAGTTGAACCTTTAGTCAAAGACATGACGTTCTTCTCTATGAGACCATTTCAAATTTGGAATGTTATGTTCATGATCGCGTATTCCGAGAATCACTATTCGAAAGAAAAACATAAACTTCCCTTTCTTTTTTTCCTTTCAAGAAAACCATTCGTCTTTATCGGTTGGAGAAAAAAATAAGAAATTGAAAGAAAAAGAAGAAAAAAAAAGACAACTGCGGAATGCATAGCCATTCAGAATAAACGAACATAAATAAAATGGAAGGGAAAATCTGAAGTTACGTTTGATACGTGATAAAACTACTGTAGTACGTGGAATTCAGGAGTGACATCCATTTTTTTTCTTTCATTTGTACGTAAAAGCGTATTTTTTCTCTCAGTTTTATATAAAATATATAAAATACAAGAAGACGCTCACACTCTATAAATAAAAACACGCTTATAAGAAATTGATGGCTCTCAGATCCAACAAAAACCCTATCCTTCATATGAGCATGTTTTCAAAAGATATAGAAACTTTAAAAAAGCGAGGAAATGTATCTAGGAGTACTGGCCACTTGAACATAAATAAATCAAATTCCAGGAATGGAAGCTACTCCACATTTTTCTTTGTTATTTTGATTCATATTCGAGGTAAATTTATTGATACATGGATGTGATTCCTTTTCCTGAATGTTTATCTAAGAACGCTAAAAGATTATTTGTCTTTTTTGGGATCCTAGGAAGTAAAACGAATTTTCCTTTTATCTTGCCCCGGGAAAAGAGCGGAATCCTTAGAAGTTTCTCTAACCGTGATAACAGAATACGAATATTTTAGCTTTAACTATTCTATTTTAAGGATTGTATTTTTTACAGTTACATGAAAGAAAATAAGCTTTTTTTTATATTACAATCTTATTTTGATTTTAGAAATCTAGATAGCGCTTAAAAGATGAAATGAATGAAAATTTTATATAACATTTTTTTGGCATTCAGTTGTGGGAATATTTTTAGTTGATTCATTTATAATAAAATTATGTTATATTTATGATGAAATAAAAAATAATATCCAAATTTATTCTTAATTTTTTCTCTCTAAGATATCCGAATAAAGTTAAAAAAATGATAATATTTAGTAAATATTTTAATTTACAGTGTGGGCTATTTCCCTTCTATTATTGTTCCGTACTCATTATTAAATATCTGTGAAAGCAGGAACATAAATTCATTTTTGCGAATTATAGACATCTGATTTATAACGGTCATAGCATTCTGAAACCATTTCAGAATTAACAAACTTATAAAAAACTATATTAAATTATTAACGTAAATAATATTTTATAGGATTAAAAATCCTTAGACTTATTTTTTAGAGAATATAATAATTAATTGCATGCCTGTGTTGGTGTTTGTTATTGACGGTGTTCTTTTATTTATGACGTTGAATCTCCCTACTTAAATTACAAATGAATATATATATATATAT
>JAOUZG010035502.1:2662974-2714225 GCA_026289955.1 Argiope argentata | reverse complement strand
TATATAAATAAAAATCGCAGTAGAAGGAATAATAAAAAAGATTCACTCATCTTACTTACGGCGTATCAGCTTTCTGCATCTAAAAATAGTTGGAAATCTTGAAAAGAACATTATTTGGTACTGAAAACTAAAATGTAATGTGATATTACGTTTTATTCTTAATGTCACGAATATGTATAGTCGTAAGTTTTAAATTAAAATATATATATATATATGGACCAAGATGAGTAGGAAAAAAGAAGAAACAAAAAAAGTTACAAAGAAAACCAGAAAGAAACTTCATGTGGCAGATCGGAGTTTAAGGCTTAACCAAAGAAAATTTACTCTCCTTACTTACTGAGTATCAGATTTCTGCGTCTAAAATAGTTGGAAATCTCAAGAAGGACAATATTCTTTGGTACTGAAAACTAAAATGTATTATGACGTTACATTTTATTTGTAATGTTTCAAATAAGTATAGTTGTAAGTTTTAAATTTTATAAACTTAGGATTCACGATAAGTAGCAAAAAAAAAAAAAATGAAGAACTGAAAGAAGTCTCATGTGGCAGGTCAGAGTTTAAGGCTTAACCAAAAAATTCACTCATTTTACTTACTTCGTATCAGCTTTCTGCCTCTAAAAATAGTTTAAATTTTTAAGATGAACACTATTTTTTGATACTGAAAACTAAAATTTAGTATGATATTACGTTTTACTTTTGATGTCTCAAATAAGAATAGTCATATGTTGAAGAGACGGTTTAAATTAAATAATCAAATATTATGTTGTGTGCACCTATTTATTCTTAATTCATTTATTTTGGCGTATTCTGGCTAAGTATTCATTCAAATAAACGTTTCTATTAGAAGAAAATGTATAAAGGTTATTGAGAAGAAACTTATTATAAAAACGAAAAACTGGTAACAAAGCATTGTTTATTTTTCTATCGGTGATTTGATATGTTTTGTTTTTGTTTTATTTTTTAAAAGAAAAGACAATGAACAATTTTCAAACGATATTCCTACTGATTCAAACTATTTCCTAGATTCATGAACAATATGACTGAAACTCTGAAGTATCACCTTCTTTTTAATAAAATCACTCTGTTTTCTGAAGATGGGCTGCTCATCCAGAAGAATCAACACTGACATTTTTCATATTCCATTTAATAACAAAAAAAAAGTTCTGGCAAATATACTACATGATATTATACAGCAAGGAAAGCTAAAATTAAAAAGAAAGTTTTCGAGACTTTGGGGAATTATCTAGACGGAGAACTTGAAAGCTAGGCGCGAAAAGATTCATAAAAAAAAGTTTCAAACATGTTTCCAGAAGTCTTATCAAAAACATATCAAAACAAAAACTAGTTTTGGAAGATCTGGACAGTGAATTAAAACGGCAATCACTTCTCAAAGCAAATGGCAACATTCTTTGCAATTCGATATTAGAAAAGAGCCTGCAATTTCTTATCTCGACTTCGACAGAGACTTGTACGAGATCAGTCATTGCTGGTCCATTCTCCTTCCTAATCTTTCACGAGAGCGGCAAAACAAGAGATAAAAAAGAGGAACCGGAAATTTTATCTCTCACTGAAGCTTTCCCTCTCTTTTGAAATGAGACAAAGGCTTAGTATTCTCCAAAGGATTGGGAGACTTTGTTTATCATCCTTAAAGACGCAGTCCACGTCTTGCAAAACTTTTCTTCCTCTGACTGTAAGACTATCGAGGTTTTACTTAACTCTGATCAGTTTTTTTTTAAATAAATTTTCGAATATTTTGAATTAGATATCTAGTTTCCAAACAGAATTAGCAAACTCATCATTGTTGATATTTATCATTTGTTCTGGTGGTAAGTTAAGATCTAAGCAAGTACCATAAGTATGGCATTTATATAGCTAATTATTTGTACTTAGAAGGTTTACCTATTATTTGCATTCCAAAGTTTTCAGGTCTACAGTGGTTTTTTTATAATAATGGGTACAATTTGACTAACGTTCAAGTGTTTAATTGTCTACATTCTATAAAGAATATTATAAGCTATCTTTTGAACTATTCGTCAAATATCTGTTTAATCTTCTGTTATTTCTCTATGTATATAGTTTTATTTAAATACATAATTCTCTATAGTATGATACATTTATAATTATCTTATATTTATAATTCTCTATAATAAAAACTTATGATCCATATAAGTACCCTATCTATCTAGTTAACAATTATTTTTAAAAAGAAAAATGAAGAAATAGTGAAGAGCTTTAGTAATAAGAATTCACCGGAAATTAACTTAATTATATTGTTAAATATCAATTTAAATTTTAATACATTTTAACTGGCAAAATTTTTGCTTTTTTTGTATTTACATTTTTTTTTTTATTTTGTAAATTATCAAATGCGTGTTTCAGTAATATTAAAGTCACTTAAAACATTTCTACATTATTGAAATAAGTTGCATCAAATAATAATAAATATCAACATAATTAATGAATAAATTCGAAAATATATAAATAAGCATTATGCGCATCTTCCATAAAAATATTATCTAATTATCTGTATATACGAAAAGCATATTAATATATAATTTTGGGAGCATTTTCTATGAGAAAGTAATTTAATTATACATTATTTTTTTCTATTGATAGGAGCAATAGTTGACTGTTTATCCAATATAACGAATCCGACATATAATATAATTAATATTAAATTGTTTACAATATTATGTGATTTTTTATACTAGGAATAATTGATATACTAATTAAAATTCTTAATTAATTATTAAGCTACAATTAATTCTCAGCTGTTATTCGAAAATATCAATTTCTTCAATAATGAATACAAACATTTAATAATATAGATATTTGTTACTTTCAATGATAAGCCTATAAAATATGGAAAGTAAAAAAATAATTTTGGTTTTATTTATACAAAATGTTTATTAAACCTTTGCACTCCGACGATGCCTCTGACTCACCATTCAAGGTTGTGCATCATTTTGACGTTTTATTTATTTATTTTTCAAATTTAATAGTTAAAAACGCCTACATAATAGTTAAGAAATATCCATTAATTTTTCAATGAAATATGACTTAAAAGAATTATGTATATTTATTTTTCATAAAAATAAATAAATCTTGTATTAGGTTAGTAATTTTGAATCTAATTATTTTTTGGAGTGGAAAGGGTTAAAAAAAATATGTCGACCACTTTAGTTAAAGTATGAATTATCATGAAAAATTAAAAATTGTTGAATGTTACAAGAATTTTTTTCTTTTTTCACGAACGAAATTATTTTTTGGAATTTGAGATGTTTTAGAAATTTTAATCAAGATTTTATTAATTTATTATTTCAAAATGATGTTACACTCCTTGCTAATTTTTTTTTAAAATAACTGTATTACAATTTTTTTTCTTTTATTTGTAACTAGTTGTAGATTTGATTTTATTGATTTTTTAACTCTTACAATTGCAGAAATTATTTTAAATAAAATAAATAGATAAATATTTATTGCCGAAATGAGTTATTGAAATTCGTGTATACATAAATTATACATAAAGCAATATACATTTTTGAATTTCGTTTTATTTCATTTTTAAGAATTAATATAATTGTGCAGTTAAAATTCAACTAAAAAGTGCTGTTATATTTGATATAAAGAAAGATTTAAAAAATAATAATAATGTGATTCACTCATTTTTATGCATCAGTCGTGGCATGGTGATATAAGTGCCATAAGACATAATGTCTATTATAAAGGCACAGATAATGTTGGAAAATGGTAATTGTTTTATTAGAGTTCTTGTGATCAAAAAGAATTTAATTGTAAATCAGTTATATGTTTTAAAAATTAATTTGTTTATTAAATAAAGTTTCATTTTGAAATTGCAGCAATAAGTTTATGCACTTCTGAAGTACATAACACAAATGACATTCTTAATTTAGTGAAAATGATCTTTGTATGTTTGATATTCTGAGCATTAAACCTATTTATAAATATATTTTTTTGTAAAAATTAGTAAATTTATAGGTTAGAGTTTAACAATGAATGAAATAAAACTTCTCCAATACTTTATATTTTCCCCATTTTTCCATTATTTAACGTTAACATAAACTTTATTCTTTGTTTATTTTATAAGACAAAAAAAAACATGGTTAAGGCGTGACTGACATTATAAAGTACAATATTTCTATCAAAACTTCAAAGAGCATTTTTCTGATGTAATCTGAAAAATAGAATTAATTTTATGCATTTTTTAAAATTTCTAAATAATATTTTATTCAAATAAAAAATGTAGTTTTCTAAGCTCTCAGCTGTTCAAGAGGTAGGACATACGCTCATGAATTCCGTAAGTAGGCGGGACTTTTTATGCGTCTGCGACATCTTTGCTTCATTTTTAACAAATAAATCTTCACAGGTTCTAGTATTCCATTAAATATTAATTACGAAAGAGCTCTATATAGTGTTCAGTACTAGTTTGTTGTCTCCTGAATATTTCCAATTGGATTATTTTTGTCTATTCACCAATTCCATGAAATGCCTACTGTGATGATGTGAGGCTGATTTCCCGGTTATACTGTGCAGATACCAAGTTGTTGGCCGGTCGGGGGTGTTCCTTTATTTCTATGATGGCATCAAGCTAATCAATGTTAGCACTGAAGAAATAAATGGGAATTATTAATTTCCATGATGAAAATATGCAGAAAGGTGCACAATTCAACAATTACTCAACAGAACTCGCACGGTAGGTGTCTCAAGTGTTTGAAAAAGCAAGGAATCGAATGGCTCTACAGTAAGAATAACAACAATTTTTGCAACTTAAGATCTACGCTATTTGCATTTCAATAGCCTTTTCTCCATTTCTTCACCAGTTTCAACTTCTAAGTCTTCTTCCTACATTAGTCGAACCAACCTTCAAATTAACTTTGCCAAATCAAAAACAACTACTTCAATCCTGACTAAATAGGCAATGACCCATATTCCCTATACAATACTAGTTCAAGAACGTTGCATAAATGAAGGAAAAATCACATATCATCACATCATATTTGCTTTTTCTTGAAATGAATGATTTTTTAAAACCAAAATGCAAGTTTGGTAGCACTTTTTTTCTGTCAATAAACGTCTTTTCTTTATTCTAACAATAACTCCAAATATTAAAATACAAATGAATAAATGCATAATGTCATTACTTATACTTATTTTCCATGGTCAAACATTTGAAAATTTACAAGACCTAGTTGTTCCTTTCAATAGGAAATGGATCTCATCGGAGTAGATCTTAATGTTCACGGTAGAATCTGAGAATTCAGAGATGAAAATATCGCAGAATATTTAGCGGAAAATTTCATTGGAACAAATAATTTGTTTATCCTAAACGATAGAAATTATCCCTCGTATTTTTAAAACTAGGAATTAAAAGGTCAGTAGAAACTTTCAATCGTCAAATAATCATACCTCGCCAGACTCTGTAATAGGAAATTACTGGAAGATTGCTCTTTAAGTGGTCACAAAATCATTAAAACTTTTATATCCTTTCAAATCAAAGGTTAGAGATAGTGCCATTTTAAAATAGCATAAAGTGGTCAAAGTAAAATGATTTAGTAACTCAGCATGAAACTCGAAGAGCTTCTCAAGCCAATAGCCCTCTCTAAAAATCATGATTCATCGGCAGCTATATTTAATGTACTACTAGAATTCTCAAAGTCTTGAAAAATCCCATAGAATGTAAAAAAATCAAAACTAAAAATACCATCGACTGATAGACAAATGTGATATTAAGAAAAAAAGAGTCAGAGAAGAAGAGTACAGCACTCACAAGGGTCTCTCAAACAAACTTTATAGAAATGAAATCAAAGAAAAGGAAATAGTTCAAAAAGGCCGCCAAAAAAGTAAAACATCCCTATTTTATAATATCTGCATCAATTCAACAATCCACATGATAAACCATATAAAGAATGTGTTGAAACTCCGAACCATTTTCAGAAATCTTTAAAATCTTGAGGGCTCCAATAAAGGGAAAGCTAACATATTCGTCCAAGAAATTTTGAAGGCTCTTTACTTTCAAACACAAGATATTATGCGTCCGGAAATCCCAAAGAGTCCATTCATCTCGGAGCCAACAATTTCAAATAATGAAATAAAAGTCTTTTGTAAAGCCTCAACTAGAGAAACAACAGGTTTTGACCCCATTGTAATGTAATATTCAAGTAAATAAACAAGAAGGAAATTTTCCAAAAGTTCCTAATAAGTGCATTCACCTCCAATGCTTCCCTAATTCAATAAAAAATAGAATTAGAGTATTGTTTCACAAGAAAGGTAAGGACAAAACAAACTCTAGTTTTTTTGCCCATTTTTCTTCTTCCCGCTATTGTCAAAAAATCTTTAAAATCTCCTCTTATAGAGATTTAATTATGCCCGCAGAACTTCATCAAACCCTGTCTAGCTTCATTCAAACCAATTTGGCTTTAGGGAAGAAAAGCCCATATATCATTCAATCCAACAATTTACTGAAATATTTCATAATGCCAAACCACACAAAGAACACAACTTAGTAATTTCATTACTAAGGTTACAAGGGACTTTCGAACGTTTTGCAATCTGGAATTCTATTCCATTCGTAATAGCCTTACTAACCTAATTCCAACTCAAAAACGGCTAAAATAGATATATATAAAATAGAGAAATATTTCTTCAAATATCTGAAGGCACTGGCACTTAGTCACAGCCAAAGGTTAAGAGCAAGATACTGGGTTTGGTATCTTATCGCAAATGAAATTCCATCTGAAAACAGGACACCTAGCATTCACATACAGGCATTTGCAGACGACTTAATTTTTGTTGTAGCTGAATCAACAAGAACGTAATTGAAATCACCCTCTCAAGATGCCCTCTCAGTCTACAAGTGCTGGATCTACAAAAATCACCTTCCTATTTCTGTAGAAAAATCCTGAAATATCTGAATTAGCAAATTATTCAACCGACCAACAATTAAATGGAATAACTTGACAACAAACGCCAACATTCTTTAAAGTACATCAGTACGTCAATAAGATTAACTGGGTCCTTCACCTGTTCAATGCCACAACGAAGGAGGCTATTTTATATCAAGCTATCAGTAGAATTGCTGGTTATATATGGGAACTGAAAAAAGAATTCAAGCGTCATCTACTTGAACCTTGCCGAGATAATGCTCCTACATTGCGCATGAGCTTGGCCTCTCTCTTTCCAGCAACACAGAATGATACCTTGATACAAGGATTATTTCTCCTGAGTATTTGTGGATCATTTAGAAAAATATCTACGGAAGCACTACAAGTTATCGAAGTAATTAGTTCAATTCACATCAAAGTTCAAGCAGAAGCAACAGGCATTAAAGTAAGTCGCTTTCAATTATCCATCTCCCTTTTGAATACAAACTTCCATCCGGAGAAATTCGAGATGAAATATTCTCATGCAAAACATTTCCTATCACACTGTCTTTTTGAAGACAGAATTTCTCTCAATAAAGAATTCGAACCTACAAATAAAACATATTTTTACAGATTAAACCAAAATTGAGGGGAAACCAGCTATTCCAGCTGCTCCTTCCCAAACCTACAATTCAATCATCAGTGGCTTGGCAAATTCAACAAAAAGAATTCTGTTTTTCAGGTTGAACTGCTAGTCATAAACGAAGCCTGTAAATGGGATAGAACATTTGGTAAAATATGGATCTAAAATGAGTCAAGTCTAAAAGCACTGAGCTCGTTTTCAAATTCAAGACCAATTTCACTGGATATTCAATCTATTCTGCTACTCCACCTGTCTATTAAGTTCGGATGGATTAGGTTAGGTTAGGATGGAATCACAATGGAAACGTGGGCGTATAAACATGTTTTCTATAGGTATTCCTGTTCAATATCGAATTCCCCTTTTCAAAGTATCTTAAATAAATTGACCAATATCGATGGCAAGAATAATGAGAGAATGGTACAACTGGCTTAAAAACCTATCAAACTATCGCCAAATTTCTTTAACCTTTCATCTTAGAACAGGGTAAACAATATCTTTACAACTGATCATGATCCTTTCTCTTCGTACTTTAAGCTATTCAATATTAAAAGATCAGATCATCGTGTCAGCTCTGAAGTAGGCTGTTCCCTTCATTAAGCCTTTATCTGCCCTCACAACACATATTTTCATCTCAGGACCCCTACCCACGACCTACAAAGAAACTGGTGGATCAACGTTATGTGAAATAACATGTCTAAAGTCAAAATTAGAAATATTGTGCGGTATCTACAATACAACGGAGAATTGATCTCTCCAGGCTAAATTTTGGTCTGAACCAAATTCTTTTGTTGGATACACAAAAGTTTGTTATATTAACTTCAGTAAGTTTCATCTCCTCATATTTCCCAATCTATGGCCCATTCATCATTATAATATTGTATAGTTACTTTTTCTGGGATCTCTATGTAAACTAAATATGTTAATAAATATTTTCACGTATATTCTTTCAACCAACAAGGAATCCTGGAGATAACTGATATTCTGTGATTAAAGAAAGAAAGTCGCATTATAATCAGTTACATGTGAGTTTCAAATGATGAAGAGACTTTTAACGAAAGTTTGTTATTTTTCTTGCATATATTTTTTATGTCTGTAAATTTCTTAAGAAATAAATCTGCATTAATATAGTTTTATGAATAATTTTAATTTTCTTTGTTGTTATTATTACTTATGCTTCTTGCCTATGGACAAGTCCCCCGTTGATACAACAGCAGATTTAAGCCGAAAGGAGCATCTCTTTTTTTTTCAAGTAGCGCCAACTAGGGCCAAGAGTACGACTTAGCTACACACTCACCACATTTGCTTGCATAGCCCCTTTTTTACAGCGGGGCACATTCACATATCTCACAGATAGAACACAGAAGAATAACCATGCCCAAACCGAGACGCGAACCCGGGACTCCCACATCACGAGGAAGAAGCGCAACCTCTGTGCAAAATGCCAGTTCTAGTTCTCTTTATTCTTACAAACTGTATTAATTAACTTAAAGTGAAAAAACAATTGATATACAGAAAAGAAATGCTCCCAATTATATTTTTGTGTTTTCTTCTATATTGTTTCGAATTTAACTATTCAAAAGCATTTATGACTTTAAACAAATTATTTTCACAAATGAAATTCTTTTTGAAACCTAAGAGAATATAGTTACTTTGAATTTGTGTATATTCTTTGTTTCACTACTTTTAACATCAGCAACATTTAAAAAAAAAATACCTATAAAAATATTTTCTCATATATTTGTTCTATTTAGATATTAAGCTATAGAAAAACAATATTTAGTATTGATGATGACAATAACTCAATTTGAAATTTTTTGAGGCTTTTATTCCAATGCAATTCAACAATAGAAACATAAAATCTATTGCATTTATCTAAAGGTTGAATTTGAATGCAAATGCATTATTTTTGGAAATGTTATTCTTCCATTGTATGAAATTCAAAGCTCAAGGGGTATTTCTCAATGCATTTTAACATGCCTTGTAGCTATGATATTGTATTTCGCAAGGCTTTGTCTACATTCTTCGAGGAAAATCTGAAAATATTGCAAAATACACTCTTTTGGGCTTTAGAGTCTCCATTAGTCTACTTTCTCATGTTACCCAATATTGTTTACGTAGATAAGGGACTAAAGAAACAAGTATGGCATAAAATTTCCCATATTTTAAGAAAATTGTACGATAAAATAAATTTGTCATAAAATAAATTTGAGTATAAAGAAGGATTTTTCTCGGCATTGTTTCACAATTATAATGATTTGTTTGGTGCTCATCATTTAAATCAATATATTCAAATCGTTATATTTATAGAAATTATATGCTTTAATTAACATTGTTCAACTAATTACATTCTTTTAATACTGAATAAAAAAGGAGAAAAAATGCAAAATAGAATATACATAATTTTACTATGTTATTAAAATATTACAGCAGGACTTTAAAAAAGTGAATATTTTCTTCCTTTCTATGGTATTTTTAATCAGGTATTAGAAGTCATTTAATAAATTTTATGACTTGCGTGCTGATTTCAATGTAAAAATACTTTATATCTTAATAAACCCACAATCCTTGTTTTCTCTTCTTGTCTTAGCAATCGGAGTAATGTGAACAACACTTGCATTAAGAACAAGATACAAGGAAAATCTTAAGGGTAACTACTAAAAAAGAAATATTCAGCGTAACGATCGAGCTTCTTCCACATTAGGTAGGTCCTGCTGTTGAAATGGGGATAATTCAACCCTACATCCAAACCTTAACAATTAAAAAAGTTAGAAATAAAATAATAATGAAGAGTTTCTTATATATATACATTTGGCGTTCTCGTTTGCCCACAGCAATCTTTTCTTAGTTTGAAACAAAATAGATAAAAAAATAAAAAGACAGAAAATTAAAATAAATTCTGAAGTGGAAGTAAATCTGCTTCAATTTTTATTTACAGTACTATAAAAACGCCTAAAAATAAAGTAGTTGTTAAAATTTAATTTCAAAATTCTTAAAATCTGGAAAATTTTGACAAAAAATATTGCCAACACAATTTTAGTTTTGTAATACTTTACAAGTTAAATATGTAGCAGTTAAACTAATTAATTTTATTGTTAAATTTATAATAATACAAAAAACTGAATTTATAAAACTTCTACAATTTTTATATACTTATAAAAAGTAATAAATAAATAAATAAAGTAATTGTAAAAAAATTAATTTCAAAATTTTCTAAATCATGAAAAAAATTTGACAAAAAATATAGCAAGCATCATTTATCATTTGAAATAATTTGTAGGTTAAATATGTAATTAAGTAACAGTTAAACGAAGAAATTTTATTGTTAAATTTATAATAATGCAATTTTAGGGCAATTTTAAGCCACTTACTGTCAATCACATAAGTGTACAAAGAATATAAACAAATATCAAGTATTTTATGCCAAGAATATAACTATATATCATTTAGAGATCTAGACATTTATCTAATATATATTTACACAAAAAGAATTTAGGCTAAATTTTTAAAGAATTTTTAAGGTGAACAGGGACTTTCCAAATGATTTTTTTTAGTTTTTACCCTAGAAATTTCACAGGCATTAAGAGTAACACTATTTTTGATGACACAGATAATTGTAAAGTATTATGTTAATTTTTTAGGTCTTCGTGGGGTTATTATAATATAATATTGGAGTTAATTAAAATTGTTACATAAGCTCCAAATTTGTTCGAAAACACTCCAAATTTTATTCATACTTACCCTAATCCTTTTGGGACAAAAGTTGGGATTAATATTGAAGTTTGAGTACGAAATATCAAAATTAAAGAAAGTAATATTTCGAAATTACTTAAACTTTTTAAAAAATATGTAGTTTTAAGTTATTATATTGGCTAATTTCAATATTTTTTTTAAATTTAAACTTAGTTAGAGTTAGTGTTAGAGTAAGTAATAATAAAAATTAGAATGATTTCGAACAAATTTGGAGTGCATGGAATATTTTCCATTAACGTTATTTAGCGCTAATATTATATTATATCGATCCCCCGAACTCATAAATAAATTAACATAATACCTTAAAATTTTGCGCGCCATCTCCTATAGTGTTACTCTTAATACCTGTAAAATTTCAAATTGCTAAGGTAGAAGTTGCAAAAAGTTATTTTAAAGGTCCCATGTCACCTTAAATTTTGTATTTTTTATTCAATTTTACATGCCGAAACAATTTAATCAATAAAAAATGTTTACAATTTAAATTCGTAAAATGAATACAAAGGCAGATTCTCTTTAGACATTAATCTACCTGATTTTTGAAAGATAAGTGAAGAAAATAAATTACTTTCCAAGGAAGCGAAGTTCTCATCGATCGTTATTTCAAAATAGGTTACCCATTACAGAAAGGAACACTAATCAGAAATAATGACGGGAACTTCCTCAGTTCCTGGCAAAGAATTTTCATAGTAATCTCATTTGAGAACAGAAACTAATGAGTCACCACATGCAACAATGGAAATTTCCCAAGATTCGTACATTTGGTATTGTTTTATGTTGGCACTCGAAGCAATTAGCATTATTTAATTTAGACTATATGTATAATTAATTATTTATTATCAGGAATTGAAATAAATGACTTTCATGAATGTTCATCAAGAATGGTCTATTGTTAGACAAAAAAAAGATTTATTTCAGCTTGATTCTTTTGTCTTTTTTTATCAGTTTTGATGATTTTCCGCTATAATTCAGCAGTAAATCTTATAACCTGTTCTATTAACATATTGTGCAATATTATCTGAAATTACATTGTAGCTTCGATATTTTCGTAGTAAAACTAATGGTAAAGAAAGTGTAACATTATTCAGCACTGACCATATTATAAACGTTGTATTGGTAATTTTAAATAATTTTATAATGCTGATTCTGAATCTGAAATTCTATGAAATAATATTTTTTTTTATTTGGGACAAACTGAAAGTAAAGTTTCAATAATTTTATGTATAAATTTTTATTTGCGCAATTTTATTGTTCATATTTAGTAATTTTTTTAAATAATTTTATTCCAAATAATTATTTATATAAAAATATAAATGTAAGAAAAATAACTGTTTAAAGTATTATTATGTCTTGCTCTAAAATAGTGTTTTATTATATGAAGATGTTAATGAGTTATTTAAAATATAGTGACAAATAAAATTATATTTTTACATTATTTAATGATAGCATACTACTTAAATGTATGGTATAAAATGAACAATGTTTGAAATTAAATTTTTTACGGCTTGTATATTATAAATCAAGAACCAGTGAAACTCAAATATTTTTGCATATAATATAATTTTAATATTTTTTACATCATATAATTGTAAAGAAATAAAGAAAGATCTGAAATAGGTCATATTTATACTTCACTACAATTTTAACTTGACTTTGAACAAACACTTCTAAGTTAGAAAGTCTTAAAACCCACAAGATTGTGTATTGTATATAAAAATCAACAATGATTCGTAAATTTTAGCTAATTTTTTTATTTTATATTTACTTTTAATGAAACATTCGAGCAATAATAAGACTTTTTTCGATAAAAAAATTATGTTTTAACTTAACTTTTATATATTAAACTAAATTCAAAACATGTACTTTTATATATTAAACTTAATATATTCATCTTACAAAATAGTATGTCTTTAAAGACTTTTGAACATACCTATATTTCTTATCTTAACCCCTAAATCTTAAGATAATTTAATTGATATTAATTCAGAAAAAAAGAAAAAAGAACTCTTAAAGTTCTATTTAAAAGATAACAAAAATATTCTTTTTAACAAAAAAACCATTGAAAAACACAATGACATATATATATATATATATATATATATTACGAGGAATGGTTGTCAAGTCGAAAATCGCCCCAGAATTAATAAACTCCGGTAAACTTGGGGGTATGGGGTTTTTGGCCACGAGGAATCAATTGGCGCCGGTTTTGAAGAGCTACGGTTGAGCAGTTGGGAGTTACAGATAGGGTATTTTCAAATTTTATTAGTTCGCCATAGTGGCTACTTAAATTTTCAAGTGGTAACGTGCTGCCATCTATAGCCAATATGCCATCTATATCAATATTCATATATATATTTTTTCATTTCATGCAGACACGTGATGAAAATTGCATTTTTATATGTTTAATGCACAATAATAATTTTTTTTAATTTGAGTTTTTGTCAATCTGATGGTAACATATTAATAAGATAACTTTTTCCCTTTTACTCGTAACGCATGCTTGGAGCTTAAGTTTTAATTTTATCTTATGCTATAATACGAGGAATGGTTGCCAGGTCGAAAATCGCCCCACATTTCCGACATTTCAACATTCATCAGAAAAAAATAAGGATAACTTTGATATTTTTACTAAATTTTCTTTAAAAAAAGTACGATTCTAATTCCACTGCATTTTATTAAGGGAAATTTGTTAATAAAATTTTGTATTTAGCGCTCATTCGTTAACTAAAAGGATTCGTTCCTTTTGATTCGTTCAAAATTTCAATTAAGTGCGTTGAAGGTCCTGCTGCCTCCTGAGAATCCAACCCACACCCGAAACGTCGTATGGAAAGAAGTCCTGGACAAGAGAAACTCACCAGCCGCACCTGCCTCTCCGACAAGAAACTACCTGGACAACATGGAAGACTTCGCAATCGATTATTTATGTTTATTATGTTTATGCTGTTATAGGTTTATAATGTCTTTCTTATGTATGTATATATGTTTGGTTTTTCTAAATAAATTTGTCAAAAATATTGAACTGCAACACACTTCAATCTTTACACTACTCACTTTGTACCATTTCTTTAATTGCATATTTTTTGTTATCAATTACATTTGATTTCCTATGACTTTTCAAACTTTACCTTTGTATAGAATAATTCCCTTTCCAAACTCTAACTTTGTTTAGAATAGTTTACAATGGTGCACTTTTACCGGTTATCTTTTCACCAATGGTTTCACAAATTTTCTTATGGCATGTATTGTTTTGATAAATCACAATTGAAAATTTAAATATTCGAGTTAGCTTCGATACCTGTTTTCTCCGAGCAGAGCTCGGTCACCCGCTGGTAAAATTTAAAAAACCTTTTTTTTATTTGAATACAATTTTTTGAATACTTAAAAAATGAAAGTATACGTTTTAATATTGTATTAATAGCTGTTTTATTTATTACAAAATTACTCAAAATTATGCGAGTTTGTATCTGCCATCATACGTTAGAAATGATATGTGCATTATGGATAAAATTTGCATCTTTATTAGTTCAAGATATTTTTCCAATAGTTCATCGACGTTCCTAGATATTTTGAAAATTATCAGGATATTGGAACAATATATACATAATTGCAATATCTTAAGGATAAAAATTCCCGGGGGTTTTTTTTGGTAGCATAAATTATGATGGGAATAGGATTACATCACTGGAAGTAATTGAATTTTAATATTTATTATTTATAGCATCGCGGTAGCTCAAAAAATCAACAAATTACATTTTCGTCAATACATAACTTTTACAACAATAATACACATCTCTGTAATATTTTGAGTTAAATATGTGAAAGGAAAATATTCAAACTACAAATTTAAGTTATTTTCAATTCGAAGAATTTTATCGCATAACACGAGGGGCTTTGGCGCAGATGAAATCATCGAAGAGAGAAATGTCAGGAATTAAACTTATGAATAACTAGCTTCGAAAGTTCTGAAAGCCCTAAAGACCGTTACTGTTTAATTGATGGCGAACAATAAATCAAAGTATTTTAGATTTTGTAAAAAAAAATTAAAGATTGGCAAATCTATAGTAGGTGGATTGTGTCTCTTAGAATGATAACCAAAATCTTCCAGTTCACTGGAGTGTAGTTGTCCTTTGTCCCTCCTCAAAAGAAAGTGTAAGCTACATAGAGAGATAAAATTTTCCGTTTCTCTTTATTATCTTGCTTTCACGCTTTAGTGAAAATTTTAGAAAATTGAATGGACCAATATTTTCTTATCTTTTATAAGTTCCTTTCAAAATTGAAATAAGGAATTTTAGGCTCTTTCTTAGAAACGAATTTGAAGAATGATTTCTTTACCATTCAAGGTATGGGACTATCGTTTAGATATATAGATACTTTTTGATTTACGGTATGTGTGGGTTATTGTCTGAAATAAAAAAAAAATCCTCTCGGCAAGCTTCAATATGAAAGAAGATTTCTTTAAATCTAAACTGCTATCTGGCAATATGTTTGAGTTAGAGCAATCAACATTGGAACTTGGAAATCACTTTTTAGTATCTAACTTCTAAGATAGTAGAGTTACCTAAAAGCTTTAAATATAATTTGTATTCGTCGTAATGAGACGTTAATTTGTCTAATTGGTTTTTCTATTATGTCTTCAATATTAAGAAAGTTATAGAGAAATGAAAATTTTCCACCTCCCATCAGTTTATCCCTTTTGCTAGATGGTGCATTTACGAACTCGTCCAATATTTTTAGATTTCTAACCATACGAAATTACTAAAATCCATACAAAATTACTCCACTTATCCTATTTACAAATTATCATGAGCACAGCATCACACACACACACACACACACACACACACACACACACACACACACACACACACACACACACCCACACACACACACACACACACACACACACACACACACACACACACACACACACACACACACACACACACACACACACACACACACACACACACATACCCATACACACAGAGAGAGAGAGACACACACACACATTTATGTTTCAATGCTATAATTGATTAGGTATTTCATGCATTTTTTGGGTTAAATTTATAGATATTCCTGTATTTTTATGTAAAAATTAGTATTTATCTCTTATTTTTAATAAAACAATTTGCATATAAGAGATAAAACAAATGCACAACTTTAGTTAAAATTAATAGAGCATAAACAGAAATATAAATATGATTTTGTAGAAAAGCTACGATTTAAAAATATATTTCTAGCGATTATTTATTCGGATTTATTTTTAATAATAACACTTATCACAATTCGAATGTTATATGCAAATTGTTATGTAAAATAAGGCAACATAATTTAGAACAATAATTTAGAAAAAATTTACATCAATATAAATAAGCAATATATGCAGAATAATGCATGATTTTAATAACATAAGAATATTTAATTTTGCAGATTAATTTGTCATTAAAGTTAAAGAAAATGGAAATGAAGATATATATACTGTGTATGTAATATATTATTTTTTCTTTAATTTTTGTGAAATATGCTTTGTATAAGAATTTCTGCAAGTGAATATATGCTAATAAATTTTAATTTAATGCATTTATGACAAACAAAGGACACCAAACTGGAATTGCCCAATTTTTTCTTCTGATATAATGAAAAAAACGATGAAATATTCTGGTTTTATTGCATATACTTTTGATAAAAAATGAAATTCTTATAAAATTGCATTCCCATACGCTGCAGCTGATTTTTCGCCGTTATAATTCCTATATTTCTCCTTTCAAGTACAACCGTTTCTTCTGTATTTCCTTCCAAAATCTGGAATTTTTCATTTTAATGCTAGCTCCTTGGAAAATATAATGTCCCTTTTATCATCGTTTGAAAGAAGAAGCTTTTTGTTGTGCGACATTCAGAAACATCTGTTTGAGATAATGTTACATTCTTTTCATGGTTTTCTGGTACTTGACATCTGTAAGACCATGTGAAATCTGTTTTCAGGTCTATACAATACATTGATCATCCATTGTTAGATGCATTATCATCCTTTATGTGTATGTGTATGCTGTAACTGTTTAATCTATAAATGAATGTGCTTAACAAATCTTCAAATAATTGTTTAAGGAACGATTTCCTTCGTTCCAAATGACAATTCGAATCCTTTCTTTATTTTTATATAAAGAAAAAAAGTAGAATTATCCTTAGACATTCTAAATTGAGTTGTATTCATTCTCAGAAAAGTAAAATTTATCTAATAGACATAAATTTTAAACTTCAGTCTACATTTTAAAAAAATTTAATCTTACACCATATATTAGAACTAAAATATACACATATCCAAACATATGCACGCCAATTCACACACGTATGTGTACATATGTGTATATGTGTATGCGTACATATATGTGTACATATGTAATGCGTCCATATATGTGTACATATGCTATGCGTACATATATGTGTACATTTGCTATGCTTACATATATGTGTGCATATGTGTATGCTTACATATATGTGTACGCGTACATATATGTACACATATGTGTATGTGTACATATATATGTACTAAATAATTATGTATATATATGTACATATATATGTGTTACATATGCGTGCACATGTGTGTGTGTATTTGTCTATAAATTTTTAATGCCAAGAAAATCAATAATTTTTAATTTTTTTAAATATTGCCAAATTAAGTAATAATGAATTTTTATTTAATTGGTGTAAATTTAAAGCAAAGTTTAATAATTTTTAATCTTTCTAAAGCCCCTAAAACAATCTCAGCTTTGATATATTATCAAATATTATTTATTTAGTCTTATGGTATAATGACTTTCATAAAAATATTTTTCTATACATCTAATGTCGTCTTTTATATAAAGGATGTTAGATTTTATATGTGAAGATGAAATTTTGCGCTGATTAGAAGATATGCATAGCAAATCAATCAAATTTATCTTCTTCCGTTCAACACCATTATGAATCAAAAATAAATTTATATTGCTATTTTTTATTTTATGTAAGTTATGTGCTTCCACTTACAATTACATTGTTTGAAATGATACTTCAATTCATTTTTGCATTTTGTGCAATTTTTGCATTTTGTTATAATGGTCATTTATCAAAATATGTTTAGTATATATTTTGATAAATTCACTTATATTTATTCAGAATTGTTTTTTATGTAATAATTATGAATAAATATTCAATGCTTGATCTACTGATTAATTGTAGCTATTTTTCCAATGAAAATAATTTATTTCATGCGAAAAATGTTTAAATTAACTGCATTATGTCTAAAATATGTTTCCCACTATAAAATTTATTTATACAAAAATTATTGTTCAAATTAAATATATAATGCCTCATTTTTAAATTATGTTTGTTTTGTGTTTACACTATTCAATAATTTGTTTTAAACGATCCGTTTAATTTGTTTTTAAACTGAGTATAGAGATGCAAAAAAAAGTTAAAGTTTTCTACCGCAGAAGTGTTAATATATATTTTGATACATTTAGATTCAATTTCTTGAAGACGTATTCGGACCGAGGTAGGTCCAGGTTCATGAGAGGTAAGATTTCAAGTTCGAGTCCCAATTGCACCGAAAAACCATTGTATAATGGGGTCAGTTGCACGTTTAAACTGACATGGTCAAATGCCCTCCCGCTGGTGCGGTGTGGTCTGGAGAAAGGCTTGACAGCTCAGGTTCCGTCCTCAAACTACAGACTTCTGTTCAAAAATATGCGGTATGTCCTAAATTATAGCCTAGTGTTGCTCTATAACGGGACGTTAATATAACTAAACTAAACTAAACTTGTACACTTGTTAATATATAAATTCATTTGTAGGCTTATCAATTCTAAACATATTTCTATATTAATATCATTTATTTTCATATTAAATATGTTTAAATTTCACCTTTTCCACCTACATTTTTTAAGTTACAGAATTTAATTATTTAAAACAATTTATGAATAAATGAGTTTATATAAATACAATTGTTTCATTTATATTACAATTTTTTTTATAAAACATTAGCATCCGTGGCATAGAAATCGCTTTTATATTTATTGTCGAATGGCAACAGTTAAAGCGTCGTACAAACATTTCCGAGTACTTCATTGTATGTATTTACAGCTGCACTTAATTTAACACTTCGATAAGTTAATCAATGGAACAGCAAAATGGTATATAAAATTTTATGGAGACGGCACGTTGGAGGTTGTATGTCAAAAAGAAACTCAATCCAGTTCTATTCAATCAGAGAAAAGAAAATATAAAAGAAGGTAAGAAATACAATAACCCGGCGAATAAATATGCCAAATGATAGCCGGATAAGTAATTACTGTAATTTGTCTCTGGAAGTTAATATTCATATCTTTGAAAAAGAAATATTTTTCACGGCTTAAAACATTAATTTTCAAATATATTAATTTGAATTCCGCATCCTTTTTCAACTTAATTTTAATAATTATATTTAAGCTAATTTGACGGAATATCCCTGCATGGAAAGTTATGAATGAAACCCATTCATTAGACAATTCAAAACCATTCATCAAACAATTCAGTCATGCTTATTTTTCTGATTATTAACTCAGTAATGTTATTATCACATATGCTTTTATTTCATATATATGCAAGTGTCAGTATGAATATTTGGTCGCTGTTAATACTAGAGGGACATTATTAATAATGACACCTGATATTATTAGTAATGAGTGGTTAATAATAATAATGATAGCTTAATGTTAGTAATTACCTGCCATAATTATTAATAACCAATCCAGTTAGTATTAATAATTATCAGTCATTTTTAATAATAACAAGTCTTTTAATAATAATAATTAGCTATCATAATTAAGAATAAGTAGATTGTTAGCACTAATAATGATCGATTGCTATTAATAATTACTTACTTAGTACACTTTTAAAAATAATTAAATAGTTATTATTAATAATCATCAGTCTTTATTAATCACAAACAAATGATTAGTATTAATAATTACGGGTCTTTATTAATAATAAACAAATGGTTAATTTAATAATTACCGGTCTTTATTAACAATAACCAAAGGGTTTGTATTGATAATTAACGGTCTTTATTAACAATAACCAAATGGTTTGTATTGATAATTAACGGTCTTTATCAATAGCAAACAAATGGTTAGTATTTATAATGACTGGTTGGTATTAATAATTACTGGTCGTTATCAATAATAACCAAATGGTTAGCATTAATAAAACAGTTTAGTATTAACAATGACCGGTCATTATTATTCATGACCAAATGCTTAGTGTTAATAATTACCATCCATTATTACTAATAACTAAATGTTAGTAGGGATCTGTTAGTATTAATAATTACCTGTCATTACCAATAATAACCAAATGATTAGTACTAAAATTAACCTGTTAGTATTAATAATAACCGATTATTAACATTAATAGTAACAAATATATATTTTTGAATTTACAGTAAACTGATTGAATTAAATTTAAGTATATCGGTCGTATCAAATAACAATTCTTATTAATCATTAAACAACCTGAAAATCAGTAAGACAGACGAACGGATTGATCGTCTAAGACCTCTAGAAGACCTAACCTTCTAAATAAAATAAAAGGTAAGTATTTTTTCATCTAAATCTAAATTTATTTTAGCACTCACCAGCTCTCACATGCACGTCCCTACTACCAATCACACCGACTCTGTTGGATGCTTCACATCGGTAAATTGATGCATGCACATCGGCTCTGTATTCTTCACTGGGGAACGGAGGGAATACGAGGGAGCCATCATGACGTGTATATCTCAAACCCGGTAAATCTTGCAGGGCTTCTCCGTCATGTTTGACCCACCGTATGAGCGGGGGAGGGCGACCGTCTGCATTGCACGCAATTACAGTTCCAGTGGAATTCGAGAAATCTATTCGATTTGCGGGCTCGTGCTGAAATCGAGGAGCTCGGAGCTGGAAATCCATGCAGAGACCTAAAAAAGAAAGAATTTAAATTATGGACTCTTTTGAAAAGGTTTTTTAAAGAAGAAATACTTATAGTATTGGGTTTGAATATTATTGTTCAAGCAATAATATGAATATTAGACATGAACACAACATGAAAGATATGAATATTATTGTGTGCATGATGTTGCATTGTATACATTATAAATATCTTTTTTCTAAAAGCGAACCAGGGACCTTCCAAATGACCTTTTTTATAATTTTCAGCATAGAAATATGAAATTTTGCAGGCAATAAGAGTAACACTATAGGAGATGGCAATCAAAATTTTAAAGCTTAATATTAATTTATTAATGAGATTAGGGGAGTTAATATAATATTATATAATATAGCGATTAATAACGAAATATCAAAATTAACCAATACAATAACATAAAACTACAGAATTTTTAAAAATGTTTTAAGTAGTTTTGAGTTATTACATTGGTTATTTTTAATATTTCTTACTCAAACTTCAATATTAATCCCAACTTTTGTTTCAAAAGGTTTAGAGAAAGCAATAATAAAAATTGGAGCGCTTTCGAACAAATTTGTAAGGCCCGGAGCATTCTTCATTAACGTTATTCATTGTTGTATTATATTACGTTAACTCCACTAACTCATAAATAAATTAATATAATGCTTTAAAATTTTGTGTGTCATCTCCTATGTTATCTCTTAATGCCTGCAAAATTTCATATTGCTATGGTGAAAATTGCGAAAAGTCATTTTAAAGGTCCCTGGTAGCCTTAAATATAATAAATAATAAATCAAAGTTTTACATAACACAAAAAGAGGATGATATTTGTTTCCAATCAAATTATATTTAATTAAAGTAACGGATAAAATATAACTAACACTTTGTGACGAAGTAATAGAATTAATAACATTGAATGAATCCGAAAGATGGATTAATTTACAATGTTTAATTTTAAATACATCAAACACTAAGAAAATAATCGTTTGAAATAACTGGTAGAAAACATATTACGTCTATCCTAATGAGCGTGGAAAACCATAAACTGAAGTCTTACTGATTTGGTGGAAATGCAGATTTTTAAAGGGAAAGTCAATTTTTAATTAATAAAAAAAATAACAAATAAGTTAACTGGAATACATTGTAGCCTATGTTCTATTCAATACTGATCTGTGCATGTGCTAAATTTCATCCAATTTTATTCAGCTGCTCTGGCCTGATTTACTAACATCATCCATCCAAACTTTCACATTCATAATAGTAGTATAGATTGTAGACAAATTATTGATCATACTAATTTAAATTTTTAAATGAGAAGAATACGTATACCAGATTTGATCGATATAAAAAAACCATAATTTTGTTTTAAACACTACACATCATATTAATGATAAACTATGAAAGAACAGTTAATTAGTAAATGATTAAAGTCTCAAGATTATTGATTTTTTTCGAACTAAATTTGTCTAGTAGTCGATTTATTTCTTTTAAACCTACAATTTAGAATATTTCATTTATTTAAAATGCCCAAGAGATTTTAAGTTCTTTGTTTAATTATCTCTCTCTCTCTGTGTGTGTGTGTGTTTAGACTTCTATACGATGAAATAAATTATGAAACTTCAATACACTAAGGAGTAAAACATATTGAAACGTTGGAGTTAAATTTTTCCTGACATCGAATGGGGAAATGTAAAGAGCTGTACTTCATAACTTACCAACTTCAATTTCATTTCAGATCTTAATAAAATTCCAACAATATCCATTGAATTATGAATTTGTATCACACATCCATAATTCAATACACAAATCTGGTTAGTGCGACCATTTTCCATTGGCAATGATTTCCAGCAAAGCCCGATTTTCATAATTTATTCATTTATTCACAAATTACTACAGTAAACGGACTTCAAATATTTCAATTACTAGTCCCATTTCATTCCCATAAATTGAATTCTTCACACATTATGTTCCGACGAACGTTACGTGCTTATCAGCGGTACAGTATTCGTCAAATATTAGCGTACATGTAATTGAAATATTCGGCATAATTAGTGCTGTAGTTGAAATGCATATTATGAATTTCATATCACAATGTCTCATAAATAATTGCTTAGAATTAAATTCAACTCTCTAATGTAAATGGGACATACCTTTTCCTAACATGTTTTCTATTTCTTTAACATGATTGAGTTCTAAAATTAAAGAACTAATTTTAAATATTGCATTCATAAATATATTTTGAAGCTCTATTATCATAAAAAGACATATTAATTAATTAATATATTATACATGCATCCCTAATTTGTCTGTTTTAACCAATTTTGTATTTTCAGCGCTACAATATATTAATCCCATTTATGATTCATTGTTTCGCTGGCTTTCTGACAAGGAAGTAGCGCGTCTTCCTCTTATTCTGTGAGGCATGGGTTCGAGTCCCGATTGGTATATGGTTGTTCTTCTGCGTTCAATCAGTGAGGTGTGTGAATGTGCCCCCCCTCCTGTAAAAAAGGGTGGTTCAAGCATTTTATCATGCTATGAGCTAGAAATCAGACTTATGTCCTCGGATGCTCAGGGGTCAATGCTCTCAGAAGCAACTGCAACCCTCTTTCCGTGGTAAGAAAAGGGCTCTGGACATCATTCTTAATTTCTTTTACTTTTTACTTCATTTTAGAAAACATGCCAGGCAATCAATAATAAATTAATTGTCTTGCAATATTTTGACCACACAATGTTAAATTAGCAGTTGTAAATGAATGAAATAAAAATATTATTTTATACGAAATTTTCCGAAGCTGCGGTTATTACTAAACTCTAAAATAGATTTATTTCTCCCAGAAAAACAGCCGCCTATTAAAACCATATAATGAATATTCATCTGAGTCAAATTGGATTAATATTGGAATATTGAGTTAATAATATTATTTTAATTACTAATTTTGGAGAAACTTACAACCAAAATTAAACAGAACAATCTGTTCCTGATATAAATATTTATATTTCTGGTATCATTATTGAAAAGCTGTATCTAATGTTTTATTTTGCATATAATAAAGACTAAAATTTCTTTTAGATAAATTTTATTTTTAGCTATTAATTTTTTTCTTCAAATTTTTCAGAAAAAATAATTTTAAAGCCTAAGTGATATCTTAATACCGGTGGGGTAGTTTTTAGTACTCACTGAATCAGTGGCATATTATATATATGATTCCCGTTCGCTAAATCATGAATATTTGCTCAGTTGTGTCATTCACCGCTAGATTCGTAAGATGGTATAACAGGTATAAGATGGTATAATTATCCGTAATATATTAATTATGTATTTTTATTTTTTATACAAAGTTCTTATCAATATACATTATAATTATTTCACATCTCAAATCAATAGACATAATTCTTATACAACCAAATACATTATCGATAACATTTATTGGAGGACACATACAATAACTGCAATTTTCATTTGTTAGACATACTAAGGTGACGTATTTAATAAGAACAATTGATATATATGTGAATATTTTTTATTAAATTTTTTGGTCATGTTAATAAGATATATCAAAAGTAAAATTCAACGAATTGGATATTTTTTAATATAAAATGTTTTGTTGTCTTCTTATATATACATTAAAGCCACGCATACTTTTTGATGATATGGGTAATCGTTAATTTATTTTGTTAAATTCTGTATATGCAAATTATTTCTGCATAAGATTCTTGCTTCAAAGTTTCATTGAGAAGCTGCATATGATAATTATCATATAGTAAATGGTATTAATATATTTTTATTTATAGATTGTTTAAATAACAAGGTAGAGTGTCTTCCTCGTGTTCATAAAGCCCCGGGTTCTAGTCACAGTTAGGGACTGGTTATTCTTCAGTGTGAGCTAGCAATGAGATGTGAAAATGCCTCCCTGTAAAAAGGGATGTGAAAGCGAATGTGTGTGATAGAGCTATGTCGGTCCTCTATCTATTTTTATGTGCTCTGGTCCCTATGACTAACAGAGACTGCAATCTTTCCCCCATCCAGTCATGGACCTGGTCTAGCACTGCTAGCCAATGGGGGCATGCAACAGCAAAAACAACATCATCGAATAACAGATCGCAATGATTAATTCTTGTACTATTAACGAAATAAAATTGCATTGAACTTTATAGATAATATTACTTTAAATATATATTTTTAGGAATCAGTATTAAAAATAATCTTTAATTAAGACTGTCTAAAAGGAACTATTGAACTAATCTGAATGGATTTGTTATTCAAAATCACTTCCAAGACTTTTTAGTCACATTTATAGAATTCTATAATAGTTCGTTTCTCCCAGATTCGAGTACCAGTTCGGGCATGGTCTTCTGCGTTTTGTATGTGAGATGTGTGACTGTTCCCCCCTGTAAAAAGGGGCTGTACAAGCAAATGTAGTGAGTGTGTAGTTAAGTCTTACTCTTGGCCCTAGTTGGTACTACTTCAAAAACAAGAGACGCTTCTTTCGGCTTAAGTCTGCTGCTTATCAGCAGGGGGCTTGTCCATGGTAAGTACCATAAGTAACAAAAACAACAACATAGTTCGTTTCAAAATATATTTCTATTTCCAACATGCATTTAGTGTCAGATAAGTTTTCTCATATGTTTAATACATTTTAATTAGATTTATTTTATTGAAAAAGGAAACTTAAAAGGAATTAGATTACTTCAGTTATATAAATATCATTCTCTGAAAGCCAGGAAATCAATTTCCTACCTTCTCTTTCAATATTCTATTATAACAGCTGCACAATTGTTATAATAAATGCAACAAAGAATACATTTCTATATACAAGAATGTAACAAATTAAATGCATTTCTACAGCAGTCAAATCCCTGATTCATTAGCCATAATATTTAAATAAAATTCCGTTACTTCTATATTCTTAATTGTTTCGATTGGAAAACTTCACGTTGTTTCGTCTTAATCTTCTAAACAAACTACACAAATGAGTTTCTCATTAGGAGCTCCTCTTTAAAATTTTCAGCTTAAAAGCATGCCAAGGCAATCTGTTTGGAACATCTTTAATCCATCTATTTGTTTCAACTGCGAGTGAATACCCTTTCTCTGAAATTCTTAAATATGTCATTTCTATCTAAACATGCCATGATGATTATAGCGTAGTTTTGATGCGCTATGTTTTATCTATCGTTTTCCAAACTAGCTCTCAATTTATCAGTAGGCTTTTAAATGCAATTCAGGAGAAAGTCATCCTTCAGACAATCATTAACGCGCTCTGTAGTCATTAATAACCTGTCACTCTCATTACTTAGCGAAACTTCCTCCAGCGAAATTGATGAGTTATTCCCATCTAACATTTTACTAACTAATGATTAATTCTTACAGCATGATGTCCTTTCTCGCATTAACCAAAATTACATACTTTCCATTGAATGATTACTGACTTACATACCAAATCCACCATGGCTTAGTGGAGCACTTAGGAGGAGATGGATGCAAAGCATATTTATTAAAATGGGTGGTGCTAAAGAAAGAATTTGGGTTAAAACAAGTTTTAAGAAACATGGGTAAAATTCTTTTTTAAGCATCAAGTAAAAAATGCATAGGAATAGTAGTGTTCTTCAATAACAGGTTTATAACGAATAAGAAATTTAATCCAAAACGTGTAGTGTTCAAAAGATGATGACTAATCTTTTTTTTCATGTATTATTTTAAAGCTTGATCCTCTTTGAAGTTGTGGTATGTTTTATTTACCGATTGGCATTTTAAGTTATTACTGGCTAGACGATAGTTTTATTTGTTCAAGGAATAGTTGAATTCCACCCATTAGTTTGGAAATTAAAAAATAACGCTTCATTAAAATTTAATATTATAACTGATTGTTAGTTGATTTCTAATTTTTTAAGTATCAGGAACAAAAAGTGGAAAATTATTGTTTTTAGTATATAATGTTAATCTAGAATTCACGTTTTGATTTCAGTTCTTTAAATTCAAATTGCTTTTCATCATTTTTTATACTGATGTAAAACGTTCATGCAAGTTTTTTTATTTCTTCTAAATAGACAGAAAGTTTTGCATGAAGAACTGATAACCTTTTTAACGCTCATGTTTATATAAGATTCGAAATGACAAATATTGGGAACCTATTATTTTCAAGATTAGAGAAATTACCTTTTGAAATGAATTATTCCAAATTTAAAGCATACTTCAGAAAGTATATTTTACATAATTTAAGCATACTTCTAAAGTATCAGATAATAAAAATACATTTTAAATATATATATGGATGCTTTTGAAATCAGCTTTAAAGCCAAATAATTCGCATCATATACCTGTGGATAAGCCATGGCGATGCATGTGGAGGAAAATGCAATATATCCACACTTATATAAGCACTTATTCGGTAAATAAAAAAAACTGCATATGATGTTAATTGAATTTTTTGAATATACATTGTTCAGACTTAACATGTTTTACGAAATATAATAAATAAATAATCAAACTTAAATTTTGACTTTTGTCTTAATAAATATATTCTATTGTGGCTAAAAGAATATTTAACTTATGGTAAGAGAAGTGGTATAAGAATGTTGAGGCAACTTAAGTATTAAACTAGCTAAGTTAAAGCCTCATTTATATTAACTTATAGTATCATTATCGTTTTCGAAGTTGAAATCATTGAATCACGAGCAACAAATTCAGTGTGTTCCATCCATACCAGACAATGACTATATGCATTCATTATTCTAAATGATATATCCCTACACTTTTTTGGTCCAGTCCTTGCAGGCATTTTTCCACTCCAAACGCACTTTATGTTTTTTTTTGTAGAGATAATCAGTTTAAAAACAACTATTCCATTTAATTATGGTGTCTGAAACTTAGGCTTCATACTACTGATTGTACAAATATATAGTATTGAGTTTTGGGAGTCACAAACTTCGTGTGGAATGTTTAAAACCGTCAGATTTAGAACAATGATATTCGGAAGTAGTATCCTTCTACGCCTCTCCCTGATAAGTGTATATCTTCATAAATTTCAATATTTCACTCTCGGATATATTGAATTGATTTTCGAGTTTGGGCAGAATCTGACCTTGATAATGACATTTTACTATGACTTCTTATGGTTTAATATACAAATCGCGTATGCCACGCCAATAACAGCACGATTTGAGGTAGCTAGACTAAGCAAAATCATATATAGAGACGTCTTACGTTACAAGTGAGAGATTTAAAAGGTGCTAGAACAAATGAAATGAAATTTCATATTTTACTTGCAACTGCAGTTAATATCAAAGATTTTTTTGTTATTCGGTTTAGGGTATAACGAAAAAAATCGGAATTTTTACTTAAATTCAATTTAGGAGATTAAAACAGTTTCTGACAACATAGGAAAAAAATATGTTTGAAAATATGCAGACATATTCTATTGATACTATAACGTCAGAATTCATGATGAAATCGTGTATAACGCAGGTACAAAAATGTGTAAAGTACTACATTTTTTAAAATTAAATATTTGGCCGAAGCTGGCATTGGGTTACTTTACGAGCTCCTTTGGTCATCATAAAATTAAAACAAGTTAAATAAGAATGATTTATGTTAAAATAAAAAAACTAAAAAGCTGAAATATTAACTTGAAAATATGTATTATAATAAATTCAGCACTATAACTTTCAACTTTTGCATCAATAGTTTTCTGCTTAGACTAGTATTTATCTCCTATTTTTTAGATTTAAAAATCTATTAACGTAACGTTTTTTTATACAGTTCCTTGACCTTTGTATCCAATTACCAGGTGCAATTTGCATTTGTCAAACCAGCAATTTAAAAATTATGGCTGCGATTTTTTCCAGATCTAATATTTTTGGTGAAATTTTGGCTGCTGTGATAATGAGCACTAATCAAAACTTTGTGAATTGGAAAATATATGCTTTTATTGTAATTTTTAGAAGAAAAAAATGGTATTTTCTGCATTTTACAATGTTAAACGATAATATTAGTGTATTTTACTTATCTAGACCTCAGAAACATCAAAACAAATCTTTTATAAATTTTATGTAATATTCTTTCATCAAAAATGAATTTATTGGAAAATTGCCTTATTAATTCATATCTTTTTTATGTTCAATAAAATAAAAGTTAGAAAATCTAAGTTTTGAATTCATAATGCTTTTCATTAAGTTGTTTTCTCATTTATTCCTGAAAAATTTCATAAATTAGCATATGTAACAGAATTTATTGATTAAAATGAAAACCCACATATTTTGTACGTTTAGAATAATTTAAAGTATATTAGGAAGCAATTTCAAATCACATCTAGTACTGGGACTCCATTCCTGCTGCTAATAAGGTGCATTCTTTTATGTCAAATTCAAAGAAGAGCTTTTTATTTAAAAAATTGCAATGTATTCTATGTATTTTTTATCTAACATGAAATCTGGTTACTTAATGAAATTTGAAGTTCTTTGAGAGAAAGTAAGAAAGAGAGAAAAAATGGATTAAGAAAGATGGAGAAATATGAAGCTGACAATTTTTCTATTTTAAGAAAGAAAGGAAGAAGTAAGGTAAAAGGCAGTCACTTTTTTTTAAAAGTTACATTCTTGAATTTTCTAATATATAAAATATATATATTTTAGGCATAATTTTGATGATTTAAGAATGCGGGAATTAGGAGATTGATTCAGTTTGTAAAAGCTAAATGGATGCTACACGCTAAAATTGGTTATTGTTACTTATGGCACTTGTATCTTGTTTTACAAGTAGCTCCATCTGGGTGAAAGAGCAAGACTTAGCTACACACACGCCACAGCTCTTTTTTTGAGGGGGCGCTTCATTCATGCATATTCATTCATTCATCTCAGATCCTAATTTAGATCTGGAACAGAGAACTATCACTTACCCCTTTAGTATTACTCTCGAAAGGGAGGACTTTGGGACCACGACAGATTTAACGAGCGCCAGCAGCCACACACTCGGGAAATCTTTTGGTATGTGAGTTTCGAATTCGTAACCTAAGGAGTACGAGTCCAACCCTCTACCAACCAGTCTATCCCGGCCCACATGCTAAAGATTTTATATTTTCGCTAAACAAACAAAAAAACTGGGCTTCTCAAAGAATTAACTATATAGTAGTTCAAGTTTCGATTATTTTTATTGAAATACTATTTCGTATTACTTAACAAATAATTAAGTTTTAGTTACTTTAGGTGTTCTTGTGGCTTTAAAATTTTCTGTTAGAATTTCTTTCTAACTTTTTCCACCATTTTTGAAAAATTACCAATAAAAAGTTAAGGTTTATTAAAATTTGAAGGAAGAAGATATGATAAGTTAAATGTGATGCTTCATAATGCAGAAAATAACCTTTTAGAAATAACCATGGAAAAAAATTAAAAATAATTGAATTCATACATTTGTTATCGAAGTTACCCTCCGATCATATTCAGTAAGTTAAAGATATGTGCCAACATTTAGCCCCCCTGAAAAACAAACAAACAATGATGATTGAGTCAGCTATGGGAACAAAAGCAAATAAAATGTTTAAAAAAAGCCTTACTAAAATATTGTAAGCTAAACGTATCCATCTCTGGAGACCTGACAAACTATGATTACGCGAGAAGTACCCTCAAATGTGACTTTTTGTCATACATATCAGATATTTTGTTTATTGACTGCAAACATCAGGCAATTAAAAACTGATTAATTCCATTATATGCGAAATCGAATACCGCATAAAAATTACAAAGTAAACCTGGAAGATATAAAAACCCTTCGCAATTGTTTTGCGAGATTCGTTAATTAAAAGGTGCAAAGTGACGGATACTTTCCTATATGCTCTGTGTCTACAACTTCCAGCTGCTAATAGCTGTTGGGCTTTAATGGACTTATTTAATTTTCCCATTTGTTTTTATCCTTATATTTTTCACCTTTTTTATGGTGTGTAATTTAGTTTTTCAGTAATTTTTTTTAAATATCATTTGGTACAAGCATTTTTAGAGCAATTTCTTAACCACAATTTTCAATATTTTAACAATACAACTGATGCAGTTTAAGCAAGGTTAGATTTTGCTCCATTAAAATTCACATCCAACTAATCAGCCAGCTGCTACTATTATGGGCGTCATTATATATACTAATACCATGGATTTATCACTGGTAGATAAGATTTAAAAATGAATTTTTCTTACCTCTCAAATAGCCCCTATTATTTTTCATTACCAAAAGCAAAAGACGAAAAATTTACAAATATAGTTTAGTAAATTAGTTTACAAATATCTATTTAGTCTAGATAGCATACATTTTTTACTATCATCTTCATCAATCCAAATAAGAGAATAGGATTTGCAGTGCTTATCTTCTACTATCACAAAAAATTAGGCAGACAATCATTTAATTGTAAATGATCCAGAAATGATCTCAAGAATCTCAATAAAACACCTTCAGCAACCAGCATAACGTCTTTCAGAGACAATTTACAACCACAGCATCGGTCAGAATCATATTGTCATGACTGAAAATGATTATCTGCCCTTTATTTTAGATATACCGATGCAGGCATTATTCCATTACATGCAAATAAAGAACACATCAAAACTAGAACTGTTTGATGAAGAATGTGTGATCGAAACATATGGACAAAGCTATTCACATATAACGCTAGATTACATCTAGGATGTATGTCTACCATTTAACTGGTTCTTCGTAATAGAGAAAAGAAATGGATCTCTGATGTATATAAGTTTTCTTTCAAATTTAAACTTTTGATAAATTTCAAGAACCTTAAACTGATTGATGGAACTGCATTAATAACAAATAAGTAAATTTAATGATTTCAAAATAATTATATTTTTCTAATTTATATGTCATATACGATTCATGTAAAAATATTATTAACAATATCCTGTATTTGGTAAAATCGAACTTATTTAATCATCAATATCAAAACAGAAACATATAACTGTGAATCCTAACCATAAGACCGTCATTTTCACTAGAATGGTTTATGCAGACCATCCAAGAATAACTGATACCTCTCACTAAATCTTGCAATAAATAAATCAGGTGATTGGAAACCTTGCGGGGTATATCGATCGTTAAGTAATGTCGCGATTCCTGATATATGCAGTCTTCAATCTTTAACAAATTGAAATTACATTTCAGAGGGAGCAACAGATTCTTCATCCATAAATTTCATTAAAGTGCATTATCAAACTCTGGTTCGCAAGGAATCATTTTTCGTATATATCGAAAAATCAATCCTTATGCCTTTATACTTATTTGACTTAACATTCATGTAGTTTGGCATACGGAAAGCAGCGTCAAACGTCATGAACACAGGCCTGAATACACTCGTAATTCATTGTTTACTATTTTAAAGGCATTCCAATACCTTCACCTTATGAAAAAATTCTTCGTCGAAATATATGAGCAATCTCCGATACATTAGAGACTCCGAGTATGATCCTTGCATTAATTTGTCGAAGTGTTAATTCGATCAAAATACATTTGCATTCCTGAAATAGTGAGTATCAGCTAAAAGGCTTAATACTATTTCAAAGAAAAATGATACACTCAGTAATCAGCCATTTAATTTTTATTACAGATTCATCACAAATGTAATGAAATTGCAATAATTTTTTATACATTGGTCAGCGATATAAAAAATAATCAGCAATGCTGAGACAGTAATACTTTTCCAGCATTCGAAGTTGCATTTAATCGTGCAACACAATTAACCCATTAACTGGAAAGACTTTAATAACATTTCAACTAAAGCTTAAGATAAAGTCTTTGCAGCTATTTTGTACCAGATTGTGGACAATTAAGAAAGCATGTCTTAAATTTCTTTTTTTCCGAAAGGAAGATAATTTAGAGCACAAGACAAAGAACTCTCAACCATCTAAAAAGAATTCAAATCCATGTTTGAAGGTTGGGTTTTTAAAATATATATGGGTGATAAACCAATACTTTTAGCCTTCTAACAAGATTTGAGTGAGGCTTAGATATGGCAAACTCTACACTTATCTTTTATTTCGTCTTTTCTGCTGGTATCTAGTTTGATCATGTTGTATAGGTCCATTAAAGGAATGTTTTAACCCTTTGACAACTAATCCGGCTCAACCGGCCTTGAAAATTATATCCTGGTAGGCCAGTTTCTGTTTCAAACGACAAGAGCAGGATGTAAAACGAGTTATCAACAGAGATATTTTCACTTTACATCTAGCACTTTTTTTGAAACAGAAATCGACAATCCAGGATAAAATTTGTGCTATATTTTGGGCCAAGTTAGTAATGAAAGGGTTAAATTAAGATTTTGTAGCTACCAATAAAATTTTTCCTTTGCCATCCACAAAGTTAAGATGCAAAATTTAAAAAGATTTTAATATGGAATGCTTATTTCAACATCGGTATATTATCAAATCCTTGTCATTTTCTCCAAAAACTTGGGTAAATTCCCATCTTTTAACCATTCCTTTATTGTAATGTGAAAAACTGAAGGGAATATTATCAACTCTGATGTCATGTTCCTCAAGTAACCATAGTTCAAAACTTTGAGTCTTATCCCAAAGCTCTGTTGTTACTTTGCAAGAGTAATGTGATTAAACTAAATTAATTCTTCATCCAAAAGGGAGATTACAAATGTGGGTTAAAATAAAATCATTAAAATTGCTTATATTCTATGAAATTTATTCTTGAACATTTTTTACTTGTGTAATAAATTTAATTTTTTTATTCTTCTATATTTTCTATATTTGTTTATATATATAGCAGTGTAGTTAAGATAAGAATAATCATTTTTAAATAATTGTTACTTGTCGAACCCATAAAAGTTTCGAGCATATAATTTGTTTGCATTTTTTCAATTTCGTTATAAGTAATTTCAGTATTCAAATTTAATGAGAAGAAAATGTCAAAGCCAATCTAGTAAAATTAGATAAAAATATGAAATACATATGATAATGTGATCATGTAATTAAAAATCTTAAGATTGAAAAGTTTAGCATAAAAATTATATTTTATAGTGTTATTTATTTTCAAATAAGTCATATAGATGAGTTGCAAAACAACTTTCTGTGGTTGTTGCTAATGGCACTTGTCCAAGATAATTCCACTGACGAAGGAAGATATTAAGCCGATTTTCAGTGCCTTTTGTTTCAGTAACAGCATTTAGTACCAAGAGCACGTCTTAGGCAAAGACGAAAGTTTATGATTTAATGCCAGAAGTAAAAACTGCTCCTGTAAACATCAAATAGTTTAGTAATGAAATTAAATTTTTAAAAATCATTTTAAATCTGATAAATTATTATTTAAATAAAAGTATGTAGAGAGAAATGGCAGAAATGTGTGGAAAAGAACTAACTACAAAATTCTGTTTCTCGTAAAAATCTACAATCTTGTTCACTCGATTCAAGAAGGAAATCTAATTGTCTCGTAGTCCAAACAAAGCTGACAAATAAATGACTGCTAATTTAATCGGCTTTCTAAATTCAAACATTGAAGGTAGTTTCCTGAAAGGTGAAAGCAATAAATTCGATTAGTGTTAAAAACACGGATATACGTATTCGCCAATATACAACATTTTCACAAAACATTGATTGTCTGCCAATAATCAAAATAAATATGTATATTTATCGATAAAATGCCTTAAAAATTCCTGCAAATTTTTAAAAAATCCAAAAATCAAAAATCAAAAATGTGTTTTCTTTTTTAAAAAAATTAAATGAAGGAAAATAAAATTTAAAACAGCTTGAATTTTAAATGAAAATGAATGAGATTTAGTCTACTTAATTAATGATATTTATATTTTAAGATAAATAGTTTTTGTACTTTAATGCTCATGGAAGTAATTGCTGACAATTTTTAAAGTTAGAAATAATATTTGATAAATTAAAACTTCAACTAATATTTTGAAAATTTCTTCATTAACTCTCTTACCTTCATTCTAAACTAATGATGAAAATACTACGGATAAATTTCAAGTGTCTAAATTTCGTAATTCAGAAATGAGTTTGTGAGAAAATTAATCGATCAATGATATTTTCCTTTTATATTTATTGAATTTAGATAATTTGATAATTGAATTATACTTATATAAATATTTACCTTTACTAATGTTTCTACTAATCTCTCCTATCATCAAGTGAATGTATTTCTCTAATTACTGCAATGATGATGATATCCAACCCAATAATATATGTTTCTTTCTTAATGAATAAATTCTACAAAATCCCTCTACATTCCTCGAAATGACATGTTTAGCATATTTCAAGCAATGTCAGAACATTTTAACAAATTTCGCGTCTTTGGTATGAAATACTCGTTACTAGGTAACCGAAAACTAACTTTTTGTTTATTAAATTTTGAAGTAATTACTATTCCACTGAAAGCCGTATCATTCGTGTAATCTATTCCCTCATTCATTTTATTTAACCTGTATGTAAAACACGTTACCTTTCCCGAGTCTACAGTAGAATCTGTATTTGCTCTGAATAGAATCAATCCCCCTCTCTTAAGCGGAATAACAATTACGGTCTCACGGCAACCGCTTCCAGTTGTACAGTGATTTGAACTAGATCAAAACTTATAAAAGACGGGCGGTTTCATTGTACCTGCAGTGCGTTTCCTCTCAAATGTAAATGATTTTGCGGCCGAATGCAGCCGAAACAAGTTACGTGTCTGTTACTAATTATATTGAATGGATGGAGCAGAGACTAATGGGTAAGGCCATCAAGTGAAATTGCATCGCATCTTTGATAGGGTAGGTTTACTTTTGGCAGATGTGTGCAGATAAACCGACAAACCCATTACAGCGGCATTCACTAATGAATACATATGAGAATTCCAAGTAATTTATTAGATGGAGGTTGAACTACCCCCGCTTTAAGGTTTGTTTAATTGTTTCGAGCTGTTAATATGCGTGTCAATAACCAGACCCAGTCAAATATGTATACTAGGACGTTTCATTTCGTTACTCAGTAATAGTTGTTTGGAGGAAAATATGACATCAAGATAAAAATTTTAATAATTGCAGGTGAGGAAGGCAAATAAAAATGCGTCATATTTTACTTGCATAATAAAAATTATTTTCCCTTTATCACAATGTATTATTACAATATGATAAGGCAGCTATTTATGCTTTCGTTTTGGGTCAGATTTTTTCTTCTTCTTACCTTTACATTTAATAAAATTTCATAGATTATACAAAATTATTTTAAATAAGAAACATTATTATTTGAAATAATTACTTGAAATTTATCACAATATAATTCATGAGAAATTTTGTATTTAGAATAAATAAAAACAAATAGGATTTTTAGGAATGGAAAATCTTCATTAAAAAATAATTTGCTTTGGACATATATTTATGCTTTCATTTTGGGTCACTTTATTTTTCTTCTCCTTATCTTTACATTAAATAAAATTTCATAGATTATACAAAACGATTTTAAATAAGAATTATTATTATTTGAAATAATTACTTGAAATTTATTATATTCTTAAAATATAATTAATGAGGTATTTAGTATTTAAAATAAAGAAAACCAAATATGATTTTTAGAAATGGAAAATATTTAGTTAAAAAATAATTTGCTATTGACAGAGGTCAATTTTTTAACTTCAGAAATCCATATATTGAAGTAATTCCACGATTTATTCGTAAAGAAATGATGAAGTAGAATACTAAATAAATATTCTAGAAATGGATATTCCTTTTAGTGTGACTTAAAAAATCGCTGCCGAAATCCAACTAATGTTAGTATTTAAAGCTTATTCTAAAAATAATACTTGTACACCAGCAAAGCGGTATATTAATACAACTGAATGAAAAAATAATAAACAAGTAGTATACAAAATGTAAAGTTAATTCTTAGGTCTATATGTGTGAGTTTTTGACTCCAGTTACAGTAACACAAATAAGAAAATTTTCAACACTAGTTGGAGAAACGATATAAATATTAGAAATTTTAATTTAACGTTTCTTCTAAATCAATCCGAAAAATCTATTAATTAACAATGTTTAATTTTGAATGCAACAAACACTAATAAAATAACCAAAATCGTTTGAAATAATCTGTCGAAAACATGTTAGTCATAAACATATTAAAGCAAGAAAAAAAAACTGAAGTCTTACTAAGTTGGTAGTGGAAAAGTAAAGAATTTTGGAGGAAGGGTAAGTGTTTTTAATTAATAAAAAATAATTAATGAATAAATTTATGTACATATTTTGGGAAATAATGAAAAAAATAACTCATTGAATAAAATTAATATCAACATTTTCGCAAAAAAAAATCTTTCTTTTTTTAAATTGTCACCTATTTTAATAATAAAAATTGTTTTATGAGAAAAAATTATTTTAAAATCATATGAACCTGGATATAGCATGAAAAGGCTATAAATCCATTCAAATAAATATCTTATATAAAAAATTAAATTTTAACAAATTGAACATTAATATGCTCTAAATGTCCCCAAGATTGCAATTTTTAAAAATCTATATTTCCTTTTTAAGATTTTTAATTTAAACTTTAGAATTTTCTTTAAGATTACCTTACCATTTTAATTCATTAAAAAAATTAGCCTTAATATCTTATGCATTTAATTTGCAAGTTTCTAAATTCGTAGTTGCACACATAATGTAACAAAAATTTAGTTTTTTTTTCACTACAATTTACACATATCATTTTCCTAGAAAATGAGTTTTTTCGTTAAAATATAGTTTTATTGGAAGTTAAAGGTTTTGAAATTAGCATTAAAATGTTACATATCATCTGGAGTCAATAACTGTAAAAATTTCAAAATAACCAGCTCATAGAAATGTTATTGAAAATTCTAATTCTAATTCCAATCCCTTCAAATATGAAGCATTCCCTACGAAATAAACGATTTTATTAAATTAATGCTTAGACTTAACATCTTATTTTTCTTGACAACATATGGTCTTGGATTTATATGTTTTCATATCTTTCTTGTTGCTTTCATTCTCAGCTTTACAACAGGATGAGTTATGCAGTAGCTTTTGAGGGTATGACCCCCTGAGCACCCAAGGGTAAAAATCTGAATTCTAGCTCACACATGTAACAAACCCATATTACGGTGCTTACTTCATTCATACATTTCATTCATTCCTCCACAGATCGTAATTTAGATCTTTAACAGAGAACGAACACCTCTAACCCAGTATCCCTAGTGATATTACTTCCGACATGGATGCTTTTGTAGCTACGACCGATTTAACGTGTGTTACCCCTCCCCTCACACACACACATAAAGTCTTCGACAGGCGGGTTAAAGCTCGCAGTCCAAATGATTCGAATCCGACGCGCTATCAACCAGGCTATCCGTACCACATATGATTTCATATGAAAATGTTATTTAAAATGCATGTTCGAATCAAATTGCATAAAATAAACAATACATTTTAAATATTTTGTGTTAATCTGATCTATATTATAACTGAATGTTATCGAAGTAATCTCAAATTCTTAGAATTCACTCTTTTTGGTATAAACTGTTTACTAAAAGAAAGGGAGAAATTGTATGTTTATTTGTCTTAAAGCTAAAATATGTAGAAAAAAATAACAGGCTATGCTATCGAGTTAAGATTGTATTCACATCGAGTTACAATTTCATTGAATTGATTGGAAAGCTACAGAGTCTGTTTTATGTAAAAGAAATTACCCTGTTAGTTAATGTATTGTTTGAAATCCAATGCCAGGGATTTGATGAAAATGATTACGTTTTTTTTTCTTTATTTATAATTCATTTTCACCTTTAAAAAATTAAGACACATTGAAGTTTATATTATGACTGAGTTAATAGCTGTAAATAAGAAAAGTGTAATACAAATAACAGAACATTAAACAATGTTTCCCTTCTGAAAAATTTAATGCAGGATAGGTCAAAACTAAAAAATTGAAGAAAAAAAAAGAGTTCCTTGAATTGTCAGGGTTTTTTTGGATATTGTTTTGGTAACAAGATTTTTCCAGCTTTCTGGAAGAACTGTCACATTAAAAAACACTCCGCCTAAAATATTTTGAAACGCCTTATGCAGCGACACGTATTCAATTCTATTCTTTTCATTGTCCTACATTTTTGTTTTCGCATATCAAATATTTATGCATACAGAAGACGAGATACCATTATAATGCAGAAGCATGTTCAACGTTCACTCATGGGTTTTTTTCACTATAATTTGTAGATTTTTTATAATAATTTAGTAACAGAAATTCATTTTTATCATTATTTTTTAAAATTATCTATAAAATTTTGTTTATATATTGATATTTAATTGCTTAAAATCAATATACAAAATCTATTTATTTTACAATAAATCTATTTATTCGCTAGAAAAAGAAAATTTTAATTCAAAAGAATAACTCATAAAAAAAACTTTGAGGCAGTAGCGTGTATACTACCTTCCACTGAATAAAACAGATTCGAGAAGATTCATGGAAAACAATTGTTTAATCACTGTTAAATTTTTAACCAGAGTTGAAATAAATATATTGAAAATATATGAAACACGCATAAGTATAATTATTTGCAGTTTTGGGGATCTAATCGAATTTTTATATTAATATGTCTTTATCTTTTCACAAAAATCTATCATTAATCATTATCTGACTGAAAAATGGATTCGCATTCCTCTGGTTACGAATTCGAACACCACATAAAGAAAGAAAAATGGAAAATTGCCAGGAAGTTAGATTTTTATTTTGATGTTAATATTGCGATTTTGCCATAATTATATTAATTGCAATTATTTAATAAGAAGTAACTCAAATAAAATTTCCTTTTGTTAGCCTAAGAAGAAATTAATTTTAAAAAAATTCTTTTTTCATATTACTTGTTAAATTCGTCTTATAGCCCTCCCCATTTCCTCACTAACTCCTTTAAAATATAAGAACATGTTTACTACTGGTAAACATATTTATTTATCAAAATTTTTAATTGATTTAAAGAATAATCACATTGCAAAAAATGATATCCTTTAAAGTGCGGCTAATATAGACATAATCGTAGTTATACTTAATAATATATAAGTATATTATGAAAAAATAATTATTCAAAATACACAAAAGTATATGCATGACATATTAATAAAATTTTAGAAAAACCTCAAAAATACCAAAATTTTTATTAATAAAAAATAATTACATTCAATTAAATTACAAAAAAATAAATACAGTTAAATTTAAAAAAATAAACTCTTTCAAAAAGAAATTCTCGCCAAATTGCAAAATGCAAACACCAAATGTCTTAATTCACAAAGTTGAAATTCAAAATTCTTCATTCATGAAAGCGTGATACAAATAGCCATCTAAAAAAACAATTGATTTTAAAATATGAAACTATTTTACTTAAAATAAAATTAAGCTTCATTCACTTTGTATGTTTAATGTATTACCAAATAAAACAAAATTTATTTTTTGAGATGAACGATTCCTAGAAATATATACATAAAGGAAAAAAGCTCTGTAGATACGAATAAAAACAACTGACAGAAAGAGTAAATATTTCATCTAGATTTGCCTTTCAAATAGTAGGTTGGGAGATGTTAAGACATGCTATCAAAGAGAAAACTCTCGTTCCCAGATGTTTCCTTTAAAAAGTTTCGTAAATGCATTTTCAAGTGCTTGTATATTTGTAGAAAGAAATTCGAAAGAAATTGCTGCCCATATTTTTGGAAGATACTTTTAAGCAAGTTGGGGTTTGGAAATATATCCATAAATAATGCACTTCCTTCAATTGTGTTGTTGTTCCAGTTAAATAATGTATAGTTCCGTATTATTGTGTCTTGTAACAATCTCCATGTCTTATAAATTATTGTGCAGATAAAATATTAATGAATTGAATTTTAAATTGATTGAAATTTTATTTAGTAATACCAAATTTAGAAAATACTTATTACGATTTTTGCATTACTGTATGATAAGACTAATTAATTTATGTGGGTGTTTTCCATTACTTTCAAAATGTCTCAGCGGATAATCATTTCTTTAAATTATATTTAAAATTTTCATAACAACCAGAACAAGAGCATCTATAATATTATCTCTTTTGAAAATTCAAAACAGTATCATAATTTTATACTTTATTGCGGTTATCATATTACCCAGTTTTTGGCTCTGCGTGGTGACATTTGGCTCTTGTTCGAATAATAGCAAGCCAAAAAATCTAGCAATCCTTTTTTAAATGATCGCATTGCATTAAATAATTTATTGAATTTCACGAGAGCACAGAAATATTCAAGAATTGTATCACAGTCACATTAGGGTTCTGAGAATATATTAAAAATTATCGAATTAATCAATTCTAAATTCGTCAATTGTTGTCATTTTCAAATCTTTTGTGTTCAAAACACTACGTTTACAGAAAATATTTTCTCAACAATTACATCAAATGTTCTTAGAGATATATGACGCTGTTTATTTAGTAGGTTTTAATTGTATTGTAAAATACTTTTTTAAATACAACCTTTATTATCAACACAGAAAAAATCGCTTCATTTAGGCCTACATGTAATCGTTTAGGCCTACACTTAATCGTTTAGGCCTACTTGAAATCTTGTAATTAATGCTGTTCATTTTGTGTTTATATAATTTTAGATCTTATAAATACTTCTAAAAATGCAAATGCAGCTAATTACATGAAATTGTAAAATTCATTATATATTTATTTGATATTTAATATTAATAATATAATCACAAAAAATATAATAATGCATTTTATCATTTTTAAGGTTTTTGAATGGAGACGGTAATATCAAGACCATGCATTTCTTTCACGGTTTTTGCACACGAATTCTATTATTCGACGACGAAGCGCGGATATACTCATATGTAATAGTTATTTTAATCTTGTGAACATTCTAGTGGACTATCCCAACTTTAAATATCATAATTTACACATTAACTTCTCACATGGTACCAATTCAAACTATATGACTGGTGCAGTATAGTATTCTTTTGACTATTGAACCATTGAACTTCCAACTTCCAAATCAATCAACCTTCCCAATTTTTACTTCATATTTTGCAATTTTTGTGTGTGTTTGTGTGTGTAAAGAAAGAGATATGTTCTACCACCAACAATATGAAAAGGCAAAATTCCCATTCCTTTGGAACTCATACTAACTAAAACACCTGGATATGAATCTTTACTGAAGTTGGAAAAGTAGCATCTAATTAGCAAAAGAAAAACAAGTCACATAGCACTACTAAAATAATGACTCCATAAGAATAATATGCATAGTATTTTTCTTAACTGTAATTTCTAAAAGGAGCAATAGATATTCTTGGTAAACAGTTAGTGACTTACAATAATAAAAAGAAAATGAGCAGATGAACACAAGTTAAATCTTTCCAGTTCTTTACATAATGATTTTGTTCTCTTCGGAACTCAATTTTCATTACAAAACAGCACAATACGGATCAGTTTGAGTTTTTCCTTATATAAGACACATTAATTATTAAGACACATTATCACAGAAGTAAGTTCTCAAAAGTATCAGGAGAAAAAGGTAAGAAGCATTGTATCTGAAAAGATTGGCTAAATAACAAAATGAAAGGACTATTGTGTTCTAGGATAGCGACAATAAAACTAGTTTAGTTTGTAAACATCGGAATAGGAACATTTGCTAAAATCATTCCCAATCTAGCATCCTTTATTAGATGTATGTGAGAAATACGATGGTGACGTTTATTATTTAAATGCATGGTATTATACATATGTAAGAGTCATACTGATTTTTGTCGGCTTTCTGGAGCAGAGGTAGAAAGTCTTCCATGTATTCTAGTAGTGCCAGACTCTAGTGTCGGTTTGGGCATAGTTGTTCTTATGTGTGCTATCTGTGAGATGTGTGACTGTCCCCCTGTAAAAAGGGGCTGTGCAAGCAATGGTGAGTGTGCAGCTAAGTCATACTCTTGACCCTAGTTGGCGCTGCTTCAAAAACAAGAGACGCTTTATGTGAGGGTTAAAGACAGTGATCACATCCAGTTTTAGTCCCAAAATTTTTATTAACACTAAGAATAGAGACACAGCAAACAAAGATACGAAAAGAACATATCAAGTAACATCATCATCTATTGTTTTTATCAGTCTTACACCCAGACTGACCACTACTCTCTCGTACCATTTGTCCTCCATTCCGACCCCGATTCCAACTCAATTCCTCCTTTTTTCATCAGTCCCGGAATGCCAAGTCCTAACCCTCAGATTAGCCCCAACATCCCTCCTTCTCTCAGGCATCCATCTATCATCGGATGTCTGGTTGATTCACCTCTACACTTAACCCTTTTTTCCCTTCACGTTCCTGAGTATTTCCAAAGGGGGTTGCTATGTGAGGTGAGAAGGGTTGCCAAAACTGGCGGACCTTACACATATTCTCCTGTTACTATCTGATAATACAATTTTCCCTCGATATTCGTTTATATTTAATATATAGTTACGGATTTATCACCACCATAAAGAATAAAACAATAGTTAACCTCTTATTATTTGGTAAATTTTATTTATCACCATTCTCAAAAAATGTCAGTCAATATGTTTTAAGAAATGTTTACATAGGCTGCATCCTGATTATTTCATAAAAGTAAAAATAAAACATTGGTTAATGACATTGACTCCCCTATGATGAATTTGAAACTACATCGTCTTCAAAATCATGAAATACTTTCACAGGATATTATTCTCCATTCTATAGTTAAATCTTCTTTAAATCATGAAACTTTATGTATGTCTCAATTTTAATGCATTTTCACAAGCTCATTTTGATTTCTGCTTCTTCTGTACTTGCTTTGATTCTGCTACAGCCAACAAAGAAATAAATTACTGCAAAATCCAAGATAGCTCTCTGTCTATTTTAGTTCTATCGCTTGGTACAGCGGATTTCAATATATTACGATTAAGAAAGCCATTTAACTTTCTTTTATTTCACTTTACATTCGAAATAAAAGTACGACTTTCCTATGTTCTTTTTTAGAGCAGTGTTATCAGTCCCAAGTAACTTTACTCTAAAAAACAATTTTATATGCCTTTTCATTACGTCTGATACTTTACTGTTTCGTATAAATTCAGACGTTTGAAAGCATTCAAGTCTTTTCAAAAGCACAGAGAAAAAAAAGAGGAAAAAAAGCATTTGATATTTCTGCCTAAAACTGCAAGGCGTGAAATGGGTTTTGAAGCATAATGGAGTGGAAGAATAACGTATAGTATTAACTTTTGAGAATGTGTCTGGAAAGAAATTGCTTACTCTGAGATGCGTTTTCTTACAGCTATTTGGGAGTAAGGAAATACAGGATAGTGGTTTCAGTGAGTGCATGTGGCTTTCTCTTCTAAAAGAAGAAATAAATCGGTGTCCATTTCAAAATGAATTCGGTAGCAGTATCAAGAGGGAGAAAGGAACGAAATGAGCATAGTGGAATTCCCAGAATGGAGTTATATTTTTGAAGAAAGTAAAATAAACAGAATATATATTATTAAAGAGATTATCTCAAACATTATATCTTATACATACTTTTCTTATCATGAATTAAAAGTCTTCTGAGATGTATTGCATTCATGTCTTAAAAAAACGTATTTCTTAAAATGATATAATATATTAATTGTTATTGTTTAATGGCAACATCAGCATTATGAGTTTGAATGGTCGTGAATTATATATTTTTAAGTTATGACCGCTTAGTGACAGCATATGCAGTATTAGTTTGAATAGTCTTGAAGCATATATTTTGAAGTTGTGGTTGCTTCGTAGCAGTATCAGCATTATCGATTTGATAAGTCGTGAATTAAAGTTGTTGTTGTTCATGGCAACATCAATCTTATCAGTTTGATTGGATTCGGATTTTTTAAAATTTCAATGGCACAAGAGCCATGGTGTTGACTATGCTGTGCCAAACTACATATTTTGGGAATAAAAATATAATTTTTCAGTCATTAAAGGCAAGATGAAAAAGTTTGAAAAAGTTGTAGAATATTTAAATTTGTGGATAAAACCCTATTGATTTCAAAAAAGTGATAATATGAGTATGAGGTGGTTTATGAAGCAAATGATATAATGTGAAGTTTTTATAATGATATGACCATTGAGTACTAAAATTTGGACATTCACAGAGAATATGGTGAAAAGACATGACGCAATTGCATTGGGAGTGCATTGGTGTCCCTCCTCCAAGAAGTAGCTGGCGATGGGTGAACCTAGTGTGTCCTATGCGCAAACGGGTTATGGTAGTGTCTACTTTACTTACTTGAAAGACAGAGCCAATGTTCAATATGAGGTTTGACACTATGAAGTTTGTTTTCTGTTAACAGATCTCATTGCGTCTGCCATTTTGAGAGGTAGAGCAGTTTGAATGGCCGAGCGTTTCATTTTGAATTTCACACAAGATAGGTTTTAACTTCAGTCTGGTGGCAGATAGATTAGTAAAGGAGAAGCGTTTATTTTCTTAATGCATTTACATAATTGTAAAAAAAAAACTGAATAAAAAATTTTCTTACTAGAAAGATTAATAGGAACCTTTTTCTTCTTTAGTGTTCATTAAAAACTAAATCACTTTAAAGTTCTTAGTTATAATTAAATATTATGTCTAATTAATTTCGAGTTATGGTTATGTAGTGCTAGTATACAATGAAAAAGTTAGATGATTATATATTTTAAAAAGGGTGGCATTGTACGATTGCATTACATTTGTTCGACATTATTACTTTATTATGCTTTGAAGAATGCATGATTGATCAAAATGGCCTTATTCTTATCTAACTGCATCCAAAAAGTACGTGGCTTCAACAAATAATCCTCAAAATCAAAAATCATTTAAGCAATTTAAGGCATGACATGTTTTAATTTATGTTCCAAATTTAATCACGAGAAAAATTTTATTATTATTTTAATATTATTTATAAGCACTTTTTTTTGAAAATAGCACTTACTGCATGCTTTAACCCTTCAAGCGGCTGGAACGTAGAAAGTCGCTCCAAGGTGCCTCTTGAAAACCGGCAGGAACGTAGAAATCCTCTCCAAGGTGTCGCTTTAAAACCGCCAGGAACGTAGAAAGTCTCTATCCGCAAATGTCTCTTAACCCGGCTTCCCCGTAGAAAGTCGCCATTGCTTTCCCCCCCGTAAGTGTAATAAGCGAGGTGGGAGATCGGCTTGTTAGAGCTCATTTTCTGGTTTCCGCTGGCTGTTAGAATGCGGGTGGTCCCTCCAATTAGGGGAATAGGAAATCCCCCCTGAGAATAGGACATCACTTTCTTGTAAGAATTCGCGATAACAGGACCGATTGGTGATATGAGCTGTATACTTCATTCTTTCTTTCAATATTTCATTTCGAATCCAAGAGAAAACTATTATACTTATTAAAGATAGGGAAACCCTCATATTTACATGCCATAATTATGTATAATAGTTTATTAAAAAAAGCGAGTTTTCAAAAGCGGGTTTGAATTTCCTGTATTTGTCTGATGAAATATTAAAAAATCACATTTGAACTGTTAATAATACTTTTATTAAATAAAAAAAAACCTTATCTATTTGTTTATAAAAAACCTTATCTATTTGTTTTCATCCCAATTGATAAGCGAAAAAAATATTTATAAATGTTATTGTAACTATTGCTTAAACTTTGTGTGTAGATTTTGGGCAAGCATTTACTACGCAAGGGAAGACAAATTTGAAAATTTTTGGATATAATTATTTATTTATTTTTGACTTTTTAAACTTAACTTTAGTAAAGTTGTTGTTAATTCTTTTTATAAACGCTTTTATTTAATGTATCTAGATAAATATAGTTCTTCTTTTTTTACTGTTTAATATTATTTTTTATTTTACTAAGTTAATGCATGCGTTAGTTACTACTTTTTGCAAATCATATTTTTCTTTCTTTTCGGGAGGAGGGGGGCAGATGGAAAAAAAAACTGTTTCTTTTATAAATATAAAAAATATTTTTTTGGAAATTATATATATTTATAATATAAAGAAAATAATAAAAAAAGAAAAGAAATATTTTTATGTTTATAAAAAATTATAAATATAAAAACATTTTTTTAATTATGTATTTCAAATATACATTTCTATTATAAATATATATGTCAAATCTCTATAAATAATCAAACCAAATTCATATGAGAGGAAGTTTTGTGTCTTGTGATGAACTACTAAAAGCATAAATGAAAAAAAAAAATACATAGAAATAATACGGATTATTAAAAAAGTTTAGTATATGAAATAAATAAATAAATAAATATATATATATATATATATATATATATATATATATATCTTTACATATAATAAAGCACAATGTTTGTGTGTTTGTGTGTGTGTGTGTTGGCGCTGTAGAAGACAGACCGTTCGACCAACAGCTACCAAATTTGGTAAATGTATACCTAGGGTGCCAGGAATGTGCACCTCAGAGCCCCTTTTTTTATTTAAAAAAATGTCAATTAATTAAAAAATAAGCCAAATTTTGAAGTTTTTTCTCTATAACTTCCGAAAATATTACAGTACAAAATTGATTTTTGCATCAAGTTAAAGCTAAAAAAATAAGCTTTTCAATGATACTGATGCTTTGACCTATAAATTAAAACTCTTTTTTTTATGAATTTTTAAACATTCAATTTAATCGTGTTTTTTTTTTCAACAATTTATTTCGCATAAAAAAAAAATCTTCTCGAGGATATAAAAAAATCAGCTTATAATAATATGTTGCCTATAGATTTCAGAAGTTCTGATAAAAAAATAGGTTAATTACTACCAAAAATAAAACAGAAAAATATAATTTTCATTACCTGATTATATGAAATGAAACAAATAGGAAATGTGATATTTTTTAAACAATAAATGTAAGAAAAAAATTTTCTTGATCGTTTGCAATATCAAAATTATTAATTCAATTAAAGAATTAGAATGAATAAAAATACTTAATAAAATATATTATAAAAGTGTGACAGTTAAAACAGAAAAAGAATTTTTAGAAAACCACCAAATGATAATCTTCTGAGAGCGGGATTATTTATTAAAAAGTAAGAAATCTTAAACGAACTCGAAGATAACGTCATTTCAAAGAAACGACGAACAAAAAGCAATTGATAATAAGTAGAAATAAAATATATTTGAATTCGTGATTTTTTTTTTAATTTTTCAAACAATAAGACATGTTTTGAATTGTTACTTTTACTTATGTGAAGGAGATATATTGTGCAAATCAAAGAATTCGCCTTCGTGATTGTAAATTATCTCCACATTTTAATGAATCATGCGAAATAAAAATGCATCTGCTTTCAACGTTAAGCATACGCAATTTTAAAGCTATACTGGTAAAACCAGGTCAGTTATTTGAAAACGCATCTTCTTTCATATGTAAAAATTAATAATGCAAAATTTGTAAAATCAGATAAAAATATTATTTACCCGTATATTTCGGAGATATCAAAATTTTCTAACCAAAACAATATCATGTTCTCACGTGAGAAAAAATAAATCAACTATCATTCCAAATTAAACATATAAAAATGTCATTTTAGGCACGTGTCTGCATAAAATGAAACAAATATGAAACATGGTATTTTTGAGAAATAAATGCATGGAAACGTTTTCTGTGATATTTTACTATATATATATTACTAATCCAATTAAACAATTTTATTTAAGGAAAATATGGTTTAACATCTACAAGGTATCTTCTGTAATCGGAGCCCAACATCTAATTTCTTAATTTTTTTGGGAGAGACATACATCTCTTAACAAATGGTCTAAGTGAAATATAAAATTAGTAGATTGAGAAAAGAAATGGTGATGAATTACGACTTTTAAATTTTTACATATATCATCTGCTATGTGAATCATATTTAACAAAATATTCTACAGACAATAAGTCCTCCTTAAAATAAAAAAAAGTGGCACTCCAATCAACTAAATCAATCATCCAAGCTGATCGATCTATGCAAATTTCAATATAACTATTCGATAAAAATTGGCTATTTTAGATCACTTTATCAAGATCTCAAAGAAGCCAATCATGGTTAGTCTAGAATAATTGGCTTAGATTATAAAAAGGATGATTGTTCTAAATTTGCAAGAATTGATAAAGAAGATAAGTACTGAATAAATCAGTCATATTTGAAGAAGATAGAAATGTTTATTTATTTACTGAGAAGTTGAATATATTAAGAATATTTTACAAATATGTATCTATAAGACTAAAGGAATTGAAACCATAATTTTTTTTAATATATTTATAAACCAAAAAAATATGTATTATTATTATTGAGATCATTTATATACATCTGAAAATAAAATTAAAAACTGAATGTTTCATTTAATTTGGGAAATTTTTGCTGAACAATTCTTTGAGATATTATAAATTATAAAAAAAATTATAACTTTTCAATTTCTGTAGTGAACATAAAACATCAACTACTCTGCTCTCAATTCTTAGTTTTATTTAGACATGCTTAGATTGAGTAAAGAAATCTTTATATTAATGGAAGCTTCATTTCCATTTTAATTTAAAACTGAATTTTGCGTGCACTGATAGAAAATCAAAGAGAGACGGGGAGTTCAAAGATAGGACAGCTTAAGGCCTATATAATAGTACAAGTGAATCAAATGACTATCGAAATTTGGAGCTTAAAAAATATTTTGCTGAAAAACTTATTATGAGACCAAGTTAAAATTCATCGAACCCTTTTGTCCGAATAAATACTGACGAACCGGCTGGTCGCCAATTGCGGCTAGTTTATAATAAATGGAAAATTATTATATAAACATTTATTTATATTCAACAAAATTCGATTATTGAATTTCATATTGGTTTGAATAATGAAATGAATAAATGTCCAATTATAATGAATAATAATGAATAATAATAATTAATAATGTCAATAATAATTATTAATAATGAATAATATTAATAATAATTAATAATATTAATAATAATAATGAATAAATGTCCAATTACAATTAATACTTTGCATTAAAACAAAGTTAGTCTTAGATATTAATGAAATTAAATAAATGCAATAAAGGCTGAATTACATACATTCTATTTGAACCTATTACAAGGCTGCAAATTCAGAACTTAATAATGAGTACTGATTTACATGCATACTTAAAAATTAAAGTAAATGAATGCCATTACAAATTAAAAATTAAAGTGTTTTTATTTATTTGTAACATTGCTGCTGATAATCAGTACCATATAAATGTTTTAAAATGTCGTCTAGAAGAAATTTTAAACCTAATAAAATAACTCTAGAAAGATGTGCTTAAAATAGATCTTATACTATAGTGCCATGTTTCAGCAGATTTGGGCATTATTCCTTGCCGTAAAAGGAAACCAAAAAGTAGATGTAGTTTTTTTTATATATGTATTTTTCCAATTTAATACTTTCAAGGATGGTGTCAAATTGGATTTGTTGAAAAAGGTTTCAACATATTTATTTATTTCTTCCATAATGTAACTTATCACTGTGTTACGAAAAAAAAATTCTGAAAAACATCATCGAATCATCTAAGTCCCAATGGAAATTTTTTACCCATGCACTGATACTAAGAGTCGAAGTAAATTGAAAATTTGGAGGAGCATTGGTAGGTGTTTGCAAGTCAATAGGAGACCTACAGCGAGCTGCATTTAAAGTATCATCATCAGATTCACTTTCCGATTTAGAGTATTAATCTTCAGAAGATAAAATAAATTCATCACAGCTAGAATCGTTAGAATTTAAATCCATATTAAGCTCAACAATTTTCGCATAAATATAATGTTAATTAAATTTAGTGCAAGAAATCAATAGTAAATTTCAGTAATATATTAAAAAAGCTCGAAGATATATATTTCATAAAGGTAATCAACACTTATTTAATTAAAAAAAATATTCGTAAGGTCTACTCAAGTTTCCTAAGCAGTGCACTTCACTCGAGTTTCTAGACCTTTCAAAAAGAAAATTATAGCCAGGAAAAATTAATAACCTTTGGAATTAAAATCTAAAAATAAGAATCCTATTGAATGATTACATAAGTCAAACTGTTATAAAA
>JAOUZG010035502.1:2651039-2662574 GCA_026289955.1 Argiope argentata | reverse complement strand
AAGAAAAGGTTTTTAGCAATATTTGTTGGCAGAGAAATGCATGGATTTATGAAAATATTACTGCGCAAACTGTGAGTAATTTTTACAAATAATTGGGACAAGTTTAAGAATGATATAATAAATTGACATTCAAAATATTCCCCTACTAAAAATAAGAATGAAATGATAATTTTTAAACGATATAGGCCATTTTCAAAAATGGATGCTTTATTATTTTTTCTTATTTCAATATTAAAATTAACTTTAAAAACTTATTATCTCAACTTACATCTTAATTATTTCAAAATAAGATAATAAGTCAAAAATATCCAAATTAATATTTTAAAAAACATATTATTACTAAAATATTTACTTGCTATACATTGACAAAAGATTGTTTTATTTTAAAAAAACTGAAAAAAAAATTCCAAATTTTTATTTTAAAATTTTTGATAACAGCTATATATTTTCAAAAATGAACGTAGTATTTTTAATATTAAGTATTAAAAAAATATTAATAAATTTTTTATATTCTATTTTAATCAGTGTACCATATATATCCTTTTATTTTAATTTCCAATGCCAAATATGGCAGCAAATTGCTTAAAACTAAATATCGGGGAAAACTAAGTAAGATTCTCTGAGTGTTGGCAAAAAGAAAGTATTATGTTCGTAATGCAATTTGATGAATGATAATTCCTCTAAATAATTCATTAAACAAATTTTTCTATTTTTTTACACAAATTTATAAAATCATATTGCTGGTTTTTTTAAATTTATTTTTGAACAAATTCTATTTTCTGAAAACATTACAAATTAAAATAGAAGCTCTTAGTTCTCAGAACGAAAACCAAATTCTTATCTGAAAAACCGCGCGGTAATTGTCCTGCTTCGACAGATTTACGACTCAAGTTGTCACTCTGTTCCTTGGGACACACATTCCTCGTATTTCGGGTGGTATGATTGTTAAAAAGCGGGGTAGATTACCCCCCGCTGTTACTGCTCGGGGGAAAGCAAAACACACCATGCCGGTTTAGGAACGTTCTGACAATTTCTTCTCTTGTAAATTGTGTTCAATCTTTATTTTGACCGCTGCCGTTTTAAGAGCATTCTTACGTTAGAAAGCCGACGCTCGATGGGTTAAGAAGAATCAAAAGAATATTACATTGTTTATGTATTATATATAAAAAGACAGTTGATAATCCAATAATTTAGTTTTCTTTTAAGAAAATTAACTATATTGATGGACATTATATATCAAAATGAATTTATTGATAAACGAATTCGTTTATATTAGTTATTTTTTAGCGTTTGCTTCAAATTATGTTTTTAAAAAATCGGTCATATGTCTGACATATCCCAAAGTAGTTAGGAAACACAAACTCCTGTGTCATATTTCATTAATATTTCAAATAAAAACTTTTAATAATATTAATTCTTTATATAATTATTTTAAAACTCAATTTTGATTTCATAAGCTAAAACAAACAATTCAACTAAAATTCATGATCTTATAATAATCACTTTCATTCCCACAAAATATAAATTTTTAATAAAATATTTTCAAAAAAATATTTGATAGAATTTTTAATCATATATATATGCTATATAATTATAAACTAATTTCTAACTATTAACCCCTATTTCTATGTCTTTAGCTTTTTTTTAATAATTCATGTTATTTTACAATTTTCTTAAACCTCTTAAAACAATATAAGTTCTAAAAGATTTAGAACTGTCATTTCTTACTTTTATCTTTCATTCTACAGCTTTCAAAATTTTTCTCCAGAATAAATAAAGAGTTATGAACAGTTTTATTTTTTTGCGCTTAAGTAGTTGAGTGACAGGCATATTTACCGGTTGACAGTTTTAATCCTCTCTCATGTATTTTCTTTGAAAATAAAGTTTCCTGATTTTTTTCCCTTTTTTAAGCATTAAAACCAAAGTGTATTTATGAGCTCATGAATGTTTCTTTCAGAATTCGAGTTCTCAAAACTAAATTTCGAAATGTCCTATTGCAAAAGTTTAAATAACTTTTATTTAAGGCACTATTTATAGATTATTGCTATAACCAGATAAGTATTATTTAGTTTTGGGGACAACGTGTTTTTTTTTTCCTGATCATTAATCATGTTTGAAGATAAAATTGAGAAATTCATTTTGATATATTTTCTAGAAATGGTGTTTCAGAATCACATTGAGAGAAAATAGGCTTAGCTGTTTATTTTTTATATATTTATACTTTAGTTTAGATAAAAGTTACCTTCCTAGTCAATATTATTTTATCTAAAGTGAACAAATAAAGAATAAAGCCAAATGATATTTTCAGTCACTCTTTTTTTTAAATTCTTTTCATAAATTTTTCTAAAGTTCCATTTGAATAAATCCTTTGAAACACATTCTGTTTCAATGATTTTAAATATAAGGAAATTAAAAATCATATTTTTATTCAAGAATAATCAATTTTATTTAGAATAATCTTAAATATAAAGAGATTAATAATCATATTTTTATTCAAGAATAATATCTTTAATTCAATGAAGAATATTGTTATTAGATTATTCTTGAATGTATTCAATAATAATCTCTTTCACTTTTTTTGTGGATCTTCACACACGAATCAATTAATTAAGGATTTTTAAAGCATAATACAAAGCCGGTAACTGACTTTAAAGCTGCTAAGTATCACTTTTACTAAAAACTCAATTGAATTAAAAGTATCGCAATAATTATGTTTAAAATATTATGCTTCTAAAAGTTATGTCATACAAACACTGATAGAAAAAAAATGTGTTTTCTCTATAAATGTACTACAGTTTTGTAAACAAAGGTACTTGATATAACTTCCTCCTTTATATTTTATTTACTGGTATAATTATAACAGCTAATTGTGTTTATATCTATAAAACAATAAGATTTTAATATATTGAAATGATTTAGAATCTGTCGAAACAATATAAGAATTTTAAAAAATTCAAATTTACTTCGATAAGACATTTTCTTTTAGTTTTTATATTAGTAGTTTTTTAAATAATTTGCTATTTTAGCTATTTAACATTATTATATAATAATTCAAGAAAATCACAAATATTAAACTTTTATGCAATAAAATGCATTATTTTTTTAATTAATGTCATATTGTTCTTATAATATTTCGTTTTAGAATTAAATTAATAATATGAAATGTATATATTAAAAACATGTTACATATTTTAAATAAAAAATATTAGAATCAAGAACACTAAAATAATCTATACGAAAACTGATATAGAGACATGTTTGTTGACGTACCTCCTACTTATCAAGGTAATTTTTCTCTTTTAACAGCATTTAATAGAATTATTTTCTTTAATTTTTCAAATGGGTAGAAAACAAATACCTACTGTGACATATTTTCGGCAGATCAATCATGTGTTTCTGATCTAATGATCAATTAAGAATAATTAGTTTTTGTTATTTTAAACACTTATTTGAATGATTAAGATTGTTCGTTTAAATTGAACAATATTTTTTTGTTGTTGTTGAACACATTGTTTAAAGATGAAATTAGATCAGTGTGGTGAAAAGTCTGCAATAACCCTAGAGCACAACCACTGTTTTTTATTCACATTTTCTTCCGGTATTTAAACGACCTTTAAAGGCATTATATAATTACTTTCATTTAAGCATTCCTCGGGGAAGGGGGCAGCAAAAACCTCTTAGAAGTAAACCAAAGAAATATCGAAGAAAATTAATAGGAAATATTTTTGAATATTTTGATTTTTCTTGGTAAATGAATAATTAAAATCAAGCTAAATATTTAATTATTTTGTATAAATTTAATCCCTTTTTTAATCTGACATCATCCATTCCATCCTATTATTTTTATTATTATAATCTTACATTAGAGCAAAATAAATAATGAAAGAAGCTGAGACAAGAAATTTTTTGATATATTTTCAAGCAAAATATTTAGATTACTACTTTATTTTGTATTCATTCATTTTCGCATTATTTTTTCATATTAAATTTCTCTCTCTTTATTATAATTATTATTATGAATACGATTTATTATACCATGCATTATTGCATAACTTATGTTATTTTATATACTGTCAGCTTTTTTTTATATTTTATGTGAGTATGTATTTTTTTATTTAACTGTTTCTCTCATGTTAAATTTGTATTAATTCCAATTTTTATGGCTAAATTTTTCAATGATTATATCGTGGTAATTTAATAAATAAACACATAGAGTATCTAATTTTCTATTTTTTAGTATCTCTATTTATCTTTAATCCCTTGAACACACAAATATATCATCTTCTGCTAAGCTATTAATACTAAATTGATCTTCGATTTATTTTTTTAGCGGCTTACTACTCTTTTTTAAAAATAATTCTAAATTTTTTAGTGAATAAAATTATTGTTTCATTATTAATAAATTGAAAATTCTATTATGATAAGTACTATTAAGTAATGTTTCATATGCAATTTCTAAAAAAAATAATTTTATTTGTAAACGATTTCATGCAATTTCCAAGTATGCATTGAATAGTATTGTCTTCCATATAAAGCGAAAAGTTAAAAGTTATTCAAAATTCTTCCTTAATTTTCGCTACAAATTGCTGGGGTATAGTTACATAGATGGATAGATATTTAAGTTAAAAATTTTGGAAGATGCTCTTATAAAAATAAAAGAAATCGTTCAAAATTCCATCCTCATATACCGAATAAAAAATCTTACCGCTAATATAACACAGTTGTTCAGGTGAATTTTTACCAATTCAGAAAGCTATGAAGATTTATTAATAAAATATGTAACAAAAATATTTCATTCAATATTTCAGGAATACAATAATTATATATTACATAATTTTAAAAATCATGGACCCTATCGAACTTTAAAGAGATCAAATTTACAAATCCAATAAAAATCTTCTACTGTTGTGAATGCAAAATTTAGCGAATACTTAAGCTAATTTGGACATTTTTTTTAAACTGAAAGTATGATAACGATAGTTATATGATATTAATCCCTCAGAGTGAGCTCATACATCTAAGATTCAAATGAAACCTTATATAAGAAATATCGAAAATTCTACTACAAGTTTAAAAATATGATTTATCATATTGTTTTTGAGAAGGAGATAAATACAAGCGATTAAAATATTTCTATTAGTGGAACGTGAAGTTATAGCATGATGAAAAATTTATAATCATATTTTTAAAAATATCGATTCAATCAAATATTATTTATAAAAAAATAATACGCTTTTCTTCGAAACTTTTTCAGCATTTATTATGAAAACTTTTGCAGAAGAATGGATGGTATTTAGTGAATTCACAACAAGTTAAAATTCATGTTAATCAAATATTCCTTCATGGGATTCAGGATGAAAAAATAAGGATTTTTTTTTAAGAAATGAAACCGATCACGAAGTTTTTCTATTTTTCTTTTAGTATATTTTATTTGTTTTAGAATTTATGCATAATTTTAAATTTATTTAGCATAGCTTAGTAATGGATAGAGTACTTTTTGAAAAATTTCTAGCTTATTTAAGTGTATTTTGAGAATTCCTATTTTATCACTCGTTGGTTGAGAAATAATACTTAATCAAACCTAGAGTTTTATTTAAAAAGTATTATTTCTATTGATTAAATAATTATGTTTGGATAATTTATTAATCAATGATTGTTTATGTGTGGCACGTCCATTTATTTTCCAAATATTTGTGAAATTTATATTAATACAAAATATTAAATTTTGACGAACAACATGTTTTATTGGAATATACATTACCATAAAAGATATTTTTTTGTAATTAGGTAGAATTTTTTACTCGGTTATTTCTCTTCCATTTTCCTATTTTCATGTTCCATAGATGCATATTTTATTGATATTTTGTTTTCTGCATGAATGCTTATTTTTACCTGTTTTTAATCACCACAGATTTTTATATCATATTCTATTGTAACATAAATTTTTAAAATAAAGAATGAAACAGTATAATTTTTTTATTTACTATTTTATTCTGTTCAACGAAATAAAAACATGGAACTATTACTTCTTTGCGGAAATTCTCTGAAAAGCTTATTATATGCAGTATTCAAATTTGCTAATAAATCAAACAAATATCAGATGATTCCCCAAAAAATAACGGGAAATGACAATGTCTACATAGCTTATAGCTGTAATTGTAAGACATGAACAAATAAATATTGTCTGTTTACTAAGAAAATTACATTAATTTGGTTTCTTCTCGCTCTGCTCATTGCAGAAATTTCTCATAAAGTTTGGCTGCAATAAACTTCAATAAACAGATAGTAAACGACAGCTTGGCGAAACTTCCAACTGGAAGGAGACTATAAAAAGAAGATCAAAGACGAAGAACCCAATCGCAAGAGGCGAATTCTTATACTTTTATTTGCTTTTTTTATCTTCAGGCTGTTATTAAACCTTTCAACCATTCCTTGCAGGGAGCTGGAAAGTAGTATTTGATGCAATTACCTTAATTATTTCTGTTTACCATGTATTTTGTCTTCTAAAGAATTGTAAAAGTCTTTATACAAAAATTTTACTTTATTTTGAAAATAACAGTATCTACTTTTTTCGTTTTTATATGTCAAACATAAACTATTATATTCCATAATGACTTTATTTTTGTTATTTATCATCATTTCACTGAAAGAGGTAAACGTTTAAAAATTAATACGCAATAACATTAAAAAATATCTCAAATAATTAAATTCCAGTTTATATTTTTTGTCTATAAATGACGCCAAATGACTAAAAGACTAGTAAAATGGCGCATTAAAAGAAAGATTAATAAAAGCTTAGTTTTTGAAAGATTAGTTAAATTTTCTGCATTTTCCTCTTTCTCTAAGAACGTTATCATAAAAGCCATGTCATTAAAGAAATTACTTATTGTAATATTTTACCAATTCCACAAATGCTTAAAACGAAAAAATGTAAAATTTATCGAAAGTATGGATAATTTTGAGTTCCATTTAATATATCCTAAAGTAGATATAAAAAAGGAAACCACTCTAAAGATTAAAGCAAACAAAACGTTTTAAAATAAAGTAACAGTTATAATATCTCAGTGAATGTAACCAAATTTCAAACTCTTCAATTTGAAAAGCTTAAAATATGCATAAAAAATCAATAAATGATATGCGAAATTGCTATTTTTATGCTTTAAATCTTTTTTGTTAATTTCACTTTAGCTGCATTACTAAAATAATATTTGAAAGCAAATATGACAAAAATTTAGTAGCCTTCCATTTTAGACTACAATTTTGAAAGTCGCTTTGATTTAAAGTGAAGATTTGTTGTAAACACGATTTTAATTTAGCAAAAACTTTTCAGTTATTATTCTTTTTTTTTTTCAATATTACTTTAACGATAACATTTCTGAAAAAAGTATCAGATTTACTAAAAATTTTTGAGAAGAAATGATACCGTGAAAATGAACAATATATTGAGAAACAGGAACTGAGATTAAATGGAGTTGAAGTATACAAGTAAGAAAATGTTTTTAAGAAATACTTGTTCATATGCGATTCCAGAATCCTTATTTGATTCTCTTATTTACTCAACTTGGGCTAGGAATAGATAAACACGCTGTTCTTGTATGTCTGCAGCTGTTTTTGGAAAGACAAAGTTTGTCGATCTGATTCAATCTCGCTCAGATTTTTTTTAAAGTCTTTGTTGTACAGTGAAGTAAAAAAATAAATAAATGTAAGAAGTAAATGTTGTACAGAGAAGTGTAGAAGAATGCACATTGCTGCATGCCTTCTTTTCAAATCACTTAGAATTCGAGAGAAATGTATTTTTATTTTTTATTTTGTAATATTTTTTAATAAAAATGCTATTTTTAAAATTTTTGTTTGTAACAGAGTTGGAATATCTTAGAAAAATATTAATTTTGGACTTTATTTTTTGAGTATGCTGAGCTGCAAAACGTGCTTCTTAGGCCCGAGTATATAAAAATATAATTCAGTTCAGTAAAAATACAATTAGCCTAATAGTGGAGAAAATCTATTTTCAACATTTCATCATTCGAAAGAATTCATAAACTAATTATAAGAATCCCAAGAATGTCACATTATATGATTTCAAATATGAAAAAAAAATGTTTTATATGATTTCAAAAGAGGAGAGAGGAAGTCCGAAAATACATCTAAATCTGCAATATGATTATAAAATGAAACGGCTAAAAATAACTTAGATAAAACATCCTTGATTTGATCCATTAATGGAAGAGTTGAAGGAATCCTTAATGAATAACTATTTACTTATAATCGAATTCATTCTTAATAGGAGTTAAACTGAAATGATGAATCTGATATTTGTAATTGTATTAATCATTGATATGCACAATAGAAGAAAGATGTAGAGTAATGAATGGAAATGGCAAGAAAAAAAATAAGAAATGGTATAAGATATAAAAATGTCCAAGATTGGCAAGAAATCACTGAGAAGTGAAATTTGTATAAAAAGCTAAAAATATTTGCCGAAGTTATAATATTATTGAATATTACTGGTTTACTAACACTTATAATCTAATGATTATATATAATTTTGGGCAATAATTAGATGATCAATATGCAACATTAGCCGTTATTTATTGGAATCTAATAATAGACTGTTGGAATATCTCGAAATTACATTTTCTATTTAATAGCAATCTTTTTGTGGTATAAATATTTTCTAAATAAATAAATAACAATTTTTTTATCAAAAATTACATTGGGTCTACAAAGCATCAATCTTGCAGATTATGACGCAATATAAAAATTAGGTTTTAACTGCAAGCCTTAAATAATACATTTCAAAATAGGATTTAAAAATTAAAAATTAAAAAAAAAATTATTTATTTATAGTTTCATCTAATACTTGAATATTACAACTGAAATCTGATAAAATTATAATCAAAATAATTAATTTAGAAATATTAAAGTTTGACGTCTTTAACAAATGAAACAAAGCTCCAAATATCTTTAAGGTAATTTATAAAAATAAAATATAACATATAGGTTAAATTATAATTTATTATTATTTGAAATATATATATTTGCATATTTGTATTTAAATATTATTTTACAATCAACATAGTATTTATAGTATGGTAAAAGGATAACATTAATTTTATGACCAGACTACTTTTTAATAGCCTTACTAGTCACAGTTTCCACCCTAACTATGATTGTTTTATTGATATATTTTCTTTGACAGGAAAGGTTTATTTTAGCTTATATAAAGATAGAAATATCAAATGCTTTCCAAAGCCGTGAGTGAGCTTTGATATGTTTCCTTATAAATCAAAATTAATAATAAGTATTTTATTTTAAATGTTATTATTTTGAATTTATCCATATAGATTACATTTCTAACACGTAGAATTTTTTTCCCAAGCTAGTTTGGCTGATGAATATAAACGTACAGTTAATTATTTTTTGCTTTAAATTTCAGATTGCCAAATCCTAAGGTATTTCATTTCATATACGTTGATACTATGAGGTCCTAAGATAAAGTATCTAATATTACTTGTAAAAACCTATGTACATAACAGAACAAGTGATAATGAAATTTTCGAATATCAAGACTTTAAAATATTCTGAGTTTTGGAATTTACAATGTTCATAATCACTTTAAAACACACCTTCTGAAATGTTCTATTACGCATTTTAATCTACGATATGATATATGTACATTGAAAGGATTTTTTTTCCAATTTAAATTTTTATTGATATGCTAAATTTTCTATAAAGTCTAGTTTCATTTTTACAGTGAATATTTCTCCTTTTCCAATTTACAGCTTTATTTTCATTATCAACATTTATTTTTATTTTCTTGGATTATTCTTAATACATTTGTTGAAAGATTAAAATATAAAACTAGGAAAATAAGAAAAATCTAAACAGTATTTTAGAAATTTAGAAGGAAAAATGATTTTAAAACATGAAATTTAGGAAATTAGATGAAAAAAAAAATGATTTGAAAACATGAAATTTAAGAAATTAGATGGAAAAATGATTTGAAAATATGAAATTTAGGAAATTTAGAAGAAGAATAGAAGGAAAAAAAGGATTTGGAAACAGGAAATATGGAAAGATTTGGAAACAGGAATTATGGAAATTAGAAGGAAATATGATTTGATACACGAAACTAGAAATTTAGAGGAAAAAATTATTTGAAACAGGAAACTAGGAAATCAGAAGGAAAAATTATTTGAAAAAAAAAGAAACTAGGAAACTGGGAGGAAAAATAATTTGAAACAGGTTACAAGGTGCAGACATTTCACCAGTTGGACCCGATATGCATTATTTCCCAAATGTAAATGTATGCTAGTACGTCCTGTAAAATGTTAATTCCTTTATTACTTAATCTTTGATTAATTGTTTTATTTATTAAGAATTGTTTTGAAATCAAAAAAAATTAAGAAACTCCAGGGGAAAATTGTATTGCTTCTTAGTTTAAAGAAATATTTTATTTCAATTATTTTTTTCGCATTATCTAGAGTAATATAGGTCTATAGTGAGATATTTCTACAGCTAATTTAAAGATATTGGCAATCCAGTGAAATATTAAATCTCTCCATTCATATTCTTTATATGTCATCAAAAATGATCCAAAATATTAATGGTGAGACTTTATTTTCAAATATTCAGGAAATAAATATTTCATCTTTATAGAATATGTAAAAAAGAGCAATGAAACTTCACTGCAATATATTTCTCTCATCTTCTATGAAGCCCTTTACTTTATATTTTCGATAAATATTTAAAGACGAAATAAAACAACAACAACAACAACATAAAACAGAACTAACACATCATATGATAAATCGAACCCATTTCTGATTCAATTTCAGGTTTTGAATATTTTACTACATAGAGAAATACGTTTGTTTCTTGTCTTCATATATGGATAAAAATATTTTTATCACAAGAATTTCCATAAAAAGTAAATACATTCAGTCTAAATATCATAAACAAAATGGGTTTTATGAAAACTTGAAAATATGACTCTTAAGTTAAGAATACATGACTGTAAGATTTTCAAACGTATGTTGGCATATTATAATTTTTTAGATGTTAAAATAAGAGTTAGAATTGAAAATTTACTAAAACGTTTTATAAGAATTTTTAATAAAAAAATTAATTTTTTTAAAAAAATTACTTTAAAAAAGAAAGGTAATATATTCAACATAACAGCTTCTACTAAATTCTCTACGAAAAATTTTCCTAAAAATAACTACATTTGTTATTTTTAAATTTTTAATGAGACATGGTACCTCCATTTTTTTCTTTTGTATTTTAATATCTTTTACCATTATTTACATAAATGATTTTATTTTCATTTTATGTAAAAATTTCTTTATAACTCTCCCTTGAATTTTTTTAAAGAATTAAAAAATTAAATTCTTAAAATTTTGAGCTTATTTAAAACCCTAAGGCTTTTTAAATATGTTTATATATAATATTCAGTTTATTCGACAATATTTTTTCTGGTAGCTATGAATAAATGACATAAAATTTAGTAAGGATATATTCCAATCAATAGAATTG
>JAOUZG010035502.1:2614908-2650639 GCA_026289955.1 Argiope argentata | reverse complement strand
ATATATATATATATATATTTAAATTTTATAAAACGCAAAAAATTTGGATAAAATACAGAATTTTTGGACATTTGGACATTTTTTTTTTAAAAAAATTACTAGGTACCTGAAAGCTAATTCCATGCTAATTTTGAAAACACTAATATTTCTGAACATTTAAAATAAATTTCTGAACATTAAAACCTCTTCCTCACTTTTAGAGAAACCTTAGTCTTTCTAAATTTAGTATTTAAGCAAAAACGCAACATGAAGAAAAATCCATTTTAATTTTTGATTAAACTAAATCACAACATAAAATATATCCAATTTACCTATAACTTTCACGAAATGTGATTCAGATTATTTTAAACTAATTAATGTAAAAAAAATATTGAAAAAAAATATAATGTTTGCATATTGAAGGTATAGACAAAATTTAACGGAATTTTTATTATAAAACCTTTAAATAATTAATAGGCAGATATAAAGGGATTAAATGCATATTTCTGATATTCTTTTTGATTGATGAAGTTGTAACTTTTGTCAATATATTTACTAAATGACCTTATTTTACAGTTGTTTTAATCTGAAATGTAGGCGTGGTCACATTGTTTACTCTCCTTCATCCATCAAAAATTATTCAATAATTTAATATAAAATAAAGTTACAACTCGGTACCACATTTGACAAACCCAGTTTATAACTGGAGTTAAAAAAAACAAGTGTGTGTTATATGATGATTTTTCATGTATAGTGTAGCCTTAAGAGAACAAGAATCGCTCAAGAAATTATGTAAAAATGTAGTTTGTAATTTATTATATGCAAATAATTTTCATTGAAGCATTCTTTGATTCTTAAATCACAATTTAACAAAAACTAAATTTGGGGTAAGACTTCTAATTAATCTTATTTTTTAAAATAAAAATAAGGAATTTGCTGGTAATTAAGCTTAAAAATTTTTAATAACAAAATATTTAGAGTTAGCACTTATTACATTTTTTGTCATGCATATATAACATAGCATTTACTGCATACAATCATACGTATTTATTATTTATATATATTCTTTTCCTTTAAATGAGTATGTAGTTGCTACAATTTTTAGTACTTATGTATTAGACCGTCGACGCCAACGGTCGTTGACGGTTTAGTAATGGCGAGGGATTCAAATTTGGTGATACGTATTAGACCGTCGACGCCAACAAAACCAACAAACTGGCTGACGGCAGTTAAGGTTTGAACAATTTTTTTAAAAAATAATGGCGGCTTTTTGGCACTATTGTTGCTTTAGAAACACATTTGCGAGGCCTTCAAATTTGGCGATAAAGATCGACTGTCTAATACATAAGTGCCCAATTTTAATTCCGCTCTACTGCAGAAAAGTATATAAAGTTATTTATTATTTTCTTATAAAGAAAATTGCACAGCTAATTCTACAAATGTTATCCTTAATATTTGGTATATTTATAAAAATATACCAAATTCATACATTTTTGATAAATGGGAGGAAAAAAATACACAGGTTACTCCTTAGTTCGCCAAAATTCCTTGCCATGATATCTGACGTAAATAACTCCATCTTTCATACAATTACCTGGACAAAAATCTTAAAATATCATGTATTCTTCATGTAAAATCCTAGAGGTTTATTTTTTATTCAAGCGAAATCCATCGTGAGATGCTCAGGCAATTACATGGAAGCAGAAACATGTTAGCTTTGAAAGGTAACCATGGCAACGGGGTTGAATCGGTCTCTTTCTGCTTTACTATTTAATTTTATTGTTACACGTGACGCTTACGATGTCGTTTGAAGTTCAAAAAGATAATTTTAACAAGACACCTCGCTTCGTGGAATCACACATATTTGCACTACTGAAATGTGATAATTTCGTTTTCTTTGATGAATAATTTAAAACAAACACGTGCAATGTCCTATTAACAAGCTTTGGCTGGCGAATAATGAGGATATTTGGGTAGGGCAACTAAAAATTTGCACAGCTCATCTTGTAAAATTTGGCTTTATAATCGCGTAACTTCCTGACTCGAATGATACAAATTTTGCTTATATTATTTTCTAAACTTTTATGAAAAAAATGATAAATACTACCAATTATTCGTTGATAAAATGTATTTAGTATTTTCAGAAAATTAGTGGAATATATAAATTTCGAAATTTATGCCTATATATTAATTAATAAAGATGCAAATTTTTATGTTATAATTATTTTTAACTAATTCCTTTTCCTAACCTTGTCTTATTAACCGTCTTTTATTATAATGAAGAGCATATATATCCTGCTATATTTACTAAACATTTCGCATTTTATGGGGCTTAAACTTTATAATTGAATAATTTCTGAGCTCTTTTGATAAGAAAACTATTTACTTTTTAACATTAATGAAAAATAAGAAAATAAAACTTCTATTATCAAACTGTAAATAAGTATTTATTTTTTTAAATGAAATATAACTGCATATAACATAACTATAATTCTAATGAAGAGTAAATTTGTGTTGTTATATTAAGAATTCTCACAATAATTTATTTGAAGGCCGTATTGGTTGGACTATGGAATCTCATCTCTTAGACTGCGAGTTCGAACCCGTCATCCGATAACTCTCCGTGTGTGCAGTGGCTGGTACACGTTAAATCTGTCACGGTTACAAATTCTTCCATGTCGAGAGTGATACCATTTGGAGTACTGGGTCAGAGGTGATCGTTCTCTGTTCCAGATCTAAATTACGATCTATGAATTAATGAATGAAGTCCGTCCCGTAAAAAAGGTATATGATGTGTGTGAGCTAGAAGTCAGACTTCTGCCCTCTGGTACTCAGGAATCCATACTCTCAGAAGCTACGACACCCCTCCTTCCTTTGTAAAGAGGAATACGAGAACAAGAACCAATCAATTTATTTGAAATTTGCTTACATATATTTAGACAATATTCTGGCATTGAAATTTATCAAAAGTTTCTAGATTTTATGACTCACATTGAAATTAGTAAGAATGTAATAATACTTTTAAAGAAAACTATAGCATCAATTCCGTACTTCAGAACTGTTTATCATATTTATATTTTAATTATAATTTAAATAGAAAAATCATAAATCTATTTAAATAAAAGTAAAAAAAAGTTATAAAACAAATTTGTTTTTATTTGAAATTATATTTTTTTAGTACTTCTGCAGCTAAAAGCTAAATGTTTCACTTATATTCATAATAATTATTTAAATAAATAAAAAAAATGAGACTGAATACTCAAATAAATGATGCCTTTTTATATTTGTCATAAAAATAAAAATATCTTTTCTGTAAATAAAGAATAATACTAAACGGATCGGGAATATTCTCTTTATATTTATGACGGATATTTACATATTTTTTGTTGTTACAGAATCACTAGATGCTTTTTCCACTATCTCAATATAATAATATAAATATTTAATTTTTACTAAAAGTTTTTGAAAATTGAATAACTCATATTCCCCATTGAACTGAATATTGGCACCATTACTATTTAAATTAGAATTTTCATAGCACATGAATATTTTATTAACAAATTGGTAATATTAAATTTAAGCTGTAGATATTTTGATTATACTAAATTTCAAATATATAAAGCATAAACTGTAGATATATAAGATTTAGGTTTTTTTTCGAGATACATTAATGTATGATTTAATTATTTTTCTTAAATTACAAAATTAAATCCAAATTGTTAACTCAAATAAAAAGAAAAAGAAATGAACATGATTTATTTCTATTTCAATAATAACATTTCCTCGTTAATGAATAATTATGTTAGTATATATATTAATATGGATATAGTTACATATAGTTATATACTATATAGTTACTTATTAATTATGTTAATATGTAACTATATTAATATTTCCATAACTATCAAACATTATAACAAGAATTCTTTTATTGTTGATTTAAGAAAAATTGAATAAATAATTGTTATATTATATTCCCTGATATATACGGAATAAAATGATTTTCAAATATCTTATTTATAATTTCATTCTATATTTTTTGATAATTCTTTTAAAACGTCAATATATTCGTAAATATGCATAAAATCATTCAATCATCATTTTTTATCATCATTTTTTTTATTTTATATTGAAAGGAATAAAATTATTTCTCTATTCATAAATAAAATATTCGAAAGTCTAAAATTATTTTGTTTATTTAATGAAAAAAAATTGTGTTTGATTTGTTACGTAAAATTCAAAATTTTATACTTTTTAACAGATTTTGAGACTTGTTTCTATGTTAAAATATTTGAGATTTAGTCTGTTGGATGAATTTTTCTATTGTATTGTATTACAAGAACAAATGTATTTAGATAAGAATCGTTTTAAATTGTATTAAAACCAATATTAAACTAAATAATATCTGCAGAAAGAACATACTAAAAGCAACGCATTTATTTGAACAAAATGCTACTGCATTGCGCCATAGAACACATTTTCTTCCAAATGGATGAGGATCAAAAGATGCTTTCATAAGCAGCATTGGACCACCCAAGATGTCGGACATCAGGAAACCTGACTCCCCGGGGCTGTATTTCACATTGGGAACCACAAAAAGGCATAAAAATGAATAGAAGGGATGTGAATTAAAAACATATGCGACTTTTTTATTTATTTTTTGTGCACGAATTATTAAAAGGACTATTATTAATCGATATTTGGTATAAAAAGACATTGCTTAAAAAGTTTCTTATAAAAAGGATAAATGTAACAGAGTAAAATATTCTTCAATCGGAATGGTTATTTAAATATTCAGTTAAAAAAAATCACTGTAATTTAACAGCCATTGATAATTTAGTTAAATTATTCAAAATTTTGCATGCATTGGCAGAATAGGCTTGTTTTTTTTAAACAAAAGCATTATTATTATTTTTTACAATTGTATTTTTTCATACTATAACTATTGTAAGTTATTTTATATCTTTTCTTCTTCTATATTTGGATTAAAATTTGTGATCACTAAGCAATAATTTAAACTCGTACTATTTTTTTAAAATAATGTACTTCATAAATTAATTTATTTAAATTGAAAAATGAATATTAGGCTTTTTTGAAGAATAACATTGATGCAGAACAAAAGAAAGTATTTCATATATATATATATATATATATATATATATATATATTCATTTTTAGAAAATATACAGCAAAATGATCTTCATGAATTGCAAAGTAGAATAAATCTATAGAATATAAGTTGCTAATCCCAACTGGACCACAAAATTTTAATTCATTTTAAAATTCAAGAAAATATCCAGAACGATAAATTAACTTTTAATAAAATAGAAAATAAATGCACATAATAAAAAGTGCAATATAGACAATGAGTCTACATGCCAGTCTATTAATTATTTAAGTCTGTAAAAATATTTTTTATTACTTAACGGCAAAACCGGTAAAGATTCAATTACTTTTCGTTACAACTTACTATTTTTACTTTAGAAGTTTGTTTTAAAGTTATAGTATATGACGCATTTGTTCCTGATGCCATTTATTCTGATGGTACTTCTTGAGTTTATCTCTAATATTTCTGACCGATAGCCGTAGCTCCTTTCAGCTTCTGGCTGAATCGTGGAAGCATGGATATAGAACAACTGTTAATATTGTAGGACTTTAAAACAAATTTCATCATGTTGTTTGTTTTTAGTGAATCCCATCATATGTGGGAGTATATGATAATGAGACTACAGGTGTACTGGCTAAGGAGGACAAGCCTTAAAAATTATCCTGGTGATGGTTGTTTCTATTTCTCAGAAATCGCCTCAAAGGCGAAAGTCGAGGTCAACTCCTTCTGGAAAACAACCCCTTTGTAATATGGTATGCATGTGACTGTTCTGGCGCGGCATTGCAGGAGGATCAGAGTAGATGTCAGCAAACAACTATGGCCAGGTTTCGTTCGGGTAATCTGCGTGCCCAACTTCATGCGGCAGGACAAAATGTTTATTCCATTTGAACAAATTTCAACACAATTGAGGCTAGTCCATCACATATTTTGATATGTATAGGATGTTATTGGGGCCATCTGTGCTTTAATCCTGGTGCATTATTTAAATATTTGCGAGATTTCAGGCTGATTGACTTGATTTAGATGCTGTTGTCAGCAAAGTGGGATAAGTCACACACATCTGTAGTATAGATATTTTTTTCTATGAGGTCATTTCGGAAATTTCTGTGATAGTCTATCTAATACTTTTTTCAATATGTATGCAACAAAATTAAATATGTAAACTACATGGAATTTATAATTGAATAGTTTATTGTTTAAAATGTATTGTCGAGAGTGAAGGTCGTGATACGAACCAGCGACGCTAGATCTAGGAGCCGAGTAACATAACCACTATACCAAAAAGTCGACTTTGGTATCATAAATGTTATCTGGCTTATAAGGCTAGCACCACAGTACTCCTCCACCAGTAAGTCGACGGAGAGACGAACGATTTTGATAGCGCCAAGCATTATGACGAGTTATGAATTCGTTGCTGCGTCGAGTGAGCGACGGCTTTGTTTGCTGGTAGATGGCGTCAAGACAGATCAGAAGGTTACGTTGTTAAGGTCATCATTGTAGCCATATAATTCATGACGTTGTGTTTATAAGAGATTCTCTTCTAAAATTAAAACAAACTTTTCTGTTAATGTTATATAGAAATAATTTATAATTTTATTTAAGAAAAAAGTTAGGTTCTAACGGTGTAATCTCCAATTTTAATTGAGCCTATGCCAGAGATTCAGGATTTTCTAATAGTATAATGTCGAAGAATCAAACGTATCTGAATGTAAATAGGAACTACAATCGAAATTAATAACATAATATGCAAATTATGGTTAACAATTATTTATTCTCCAAAGGAATTCAATATATCCATGTACACTTTTAAAGATTAAAAAATATGGTAATTTTTGTTAATCAATCGTCTAATGCCAAAAATGAAATTTATATAACTGTAATATACAATTTATATAATAAAATAGTTTCGGAAGTATACAGAATATATAATCGTTTGATTTCTCTTTTTGATAATAAGGGAAGAACGAAATTAAATAACTTCATTGAGCATTTAACTTTTTGGTTGTACAAGTTTTAATAAAAAATTGTTTTAAATCGTTTTGAAAAATGAGTGTGTTATAAATGTACATCAATCGCTTTTGTAAATCAAACATGATTTTTTCCATAAATGTTTGTTTACGAGTAATATCATGAATTCTAGTTTGCATTTGGTTCTAATAGCCTGGTTGGTAGATATTTGGCTTCGCTTCTCTTGGGATGAAAGTTAGATTTCGCCAGTAAAAGATGTGGTAACTAACAAACGTTAAGTCTTTTTATGGTAACAAAGTCATCCATGTTGAGAGCAATACCTCTAGGGTCAGAGGTGATCGTTTTCTATTTCTGATCTAAATTATGATCTGCAGATGAATGAATAAAATGCAGGAATGAAGTCTTTTTCGTAAATATTATTGGAGACGTGTGTGAGCTAGGAATGTGCCCTCGAGTTCTCTGGGGTCCTTATTCTCAGAGGCTACTGCGCCCCTCCTTCCGTTGTAAAGCGGAACAAAAGAACAACAAAATTGGGTCCCAATACACACTAAAAATTTCCTAATCGTATGGTGTTTTATTGACATTGCAATTAAGTTATTTCATCTGTCATTCGTTATGCTTATAATATTTGCATATTTTTGAAAATTATGAATATGAAATTCCATAATATTCTTATAATATGAATATTATTATATATATTTGAAATCCCATAATATTCTTATAATATGAATATTATTATATATATGACATTCCATAATATAAAAATTGGCAGATTGTCAATTTTTAAAAGAATATTGGTTTTAAATATTCTTTTATTATTATTAGTGAATTATTTCCCAAGTGTAAATTACTAACAGTTATAAAAATCTTGAAAATGAAATCATATTGAAGAATACGCAAAAAGATGCTATTTACACTAAGTGTATCATTTTATTAAAAGAATTCAAGTGGCATCATTTGAAATTTTTTTTAAAAATGCACATTTTCCTTTTAAATGAGAATTCTGCATCAAATCAGATAATTAAATAATATTTAAATTATAATATGGAAATTTACTGCATGGCTCAATTATTTGATTTCTCAGTAACATTAATTTTTTTTTCTTTGAACTATTTGAAACAGCAGATAGATATCTTCAGAATAAACTTTTTAAAATGTTTTTCGAGAGCTTCAAAGGAAATGAAAGTTTGTAACATTTAATTAACTAATTACCTAATGAAGGAACAACTTTAAAGGCGGCAGATGGTGAAACTTGAAACAGAGGGTACATTTTTATACAAATCCATCTTTCATTAAAAAATAAACGTATCGTAACGCTCTTTTTGATAACACTAGCTCGAGACAGCTAATATATCCTACCAATAATAGGGAAACATAATTCAGTCTCCATTAAATAAGTTTGAAAACCAAGATCGAATCATTTTTCTAATTTGTTAATTTAAAATGGGTCTCAGCATTAAAAATATTAACATTGTGAATTTCGATAGAGAATTAAATGTGAAATTATTCGTGTCCCCGAAGGAAATGAGTTAAAATAATCATAAATCAGAGAGATAATTTTTCAAGCGTAAGTTTCATCTTTTACTAAACACAAAAAAATATAAAAATATGAAAGCAATTTTCATCTCCATTAAAATAATCAACATAGAAATTAATCTCATAGATCTTTTTTAATCCATGAGATATTAAGTGTTATATATGAATTAAAAGCTATCACATTCCTATATGATGAAAATAAGTTTAAAGATAATTATGGTACTAATTTTGTAGAATATTTTATTTAAAGACATGCTCAGTGAAATCTCCGTAATTTATTCGTAAAATATTTCAGTTTTTCTGCTCTTCATTTTTACCACAATATTTGTATACTAATTTTTATTTAAACTTACTTTACATTAATTTTCTAATTAGTGAGGTAAGTAAACGCCATAAATGCATCATGATATATTTTTCTTCATATTTATTGGCAAACTTGAGGTAAGTGCCACATGATATAAAGTTAAATTAAAATAATCCATTTAAATAACGTGTGTCTGTTTACTACACTATATATATATATATATATATATATATATATATATATATACATATATAATTAAGGTAAAGAGATAAAAAAATGTTTATCCGGTAATGACAGACGGCTTAGAAGAAATTTTAAAAATAATAAAAAATACGTTAATAATAAGTGTTGATTTATTTTAAAAGACTTCTGGAATGTGTATACTTCAGACATCGTTATTTTGGTTGCAGGAACAATAATTCTCAAGCTCAAAGAAAAGTACTTTAAACAGTACTTTTTAAAATTAGATGTCACAGCTGCTTTTCAAAAATTTGTCTTTGTCTCACAGAATCAGCAAAAGAAAATGTAAATAAACTCTAATATTACATTTCAATTTTTTGAAGCAGAAAAAAATTTATATTTCACTTTTATTTCTTTCTGCAGCAGAAAAAAAAGCAAATCATACTTTTCCATTTAAAAATATTTCATTCTTATTATTATAATTAGTAATTAGATACATTTTTTTATTGAACTAGCTTAAATTTTCAGAAATGATAAATATAAGAATGAAATCTCATAATCAAACTCAATGATTTTCTGCAAAATATGTCCTCTATTTCTCTTAAATTAATGTGTAAGTAATAAAGAATACACGTTTGTTTTATTTAACTGACAGATTTGTCCTTCAGAATTTAGATGAACAACTAAATTAAGATAATTAAATTTTTATGATAATTAAACCCTTATTAGCTCTTTATAACTAGATTTTGGTTGAAGAAATATGACATTTTTATAGGTGAGTTGAAATTTTCTATAAATTTGAGTCAAGTAATTTGCATTTTAAAATGCATAATAATACAGAATTATTCAAATTTTGTATTAGATATGAATTAATTCAAAAATGCGTCTATGTTTCCATATAAACAATAGACATTTGAAAATAAAACGCTTTCAGGAAATAATAATTCATTTTTATATATCATTCTAAGTTATTTAATAGTACAATAGGAAAATTAAAATTAGAAAGTTATTTTTCAAATACATATTAAGTAGAATTATCTTGAGTCCAGTTATTCATAGTGACATTAACCATTCATCTTAAATGTCTAAATATGATTAAGGAATTTAAATCTTTTCATAGATTGAGCAATCAAAACATGAAACAAAATTAATGCATAATTGAATTACGATAATTTAATTCTTATTTATTCTATACACGAATATATCCTACTTTCATTTATATCAAAAATTATTAATGAATATTTGCACTTAAAATTTTTAAAGCATTATTCATTTAATGTTGGATATAATAGCTTCATAAAAGTGACAATTTAAAAAAACAATTATAATTCATAGTTTTTATACATGAAATCTTATCATCATAATATTTTAAAAGCTTCACAAATGCACCTACTAATTTGTTATATTTAGTAATTAGTTGCTCATGTTCTGAAAAAGATATAATCAAAAGTTAGGCCCCAAAGGAAATGTGTTCAGAATCTCCTTTCTAAACAAGATTGATAAATAGGAGTAAAGACATGATGCATTGCCCCGGTCAATCAAGAGTGCCAAAGAATTCAAACCTTTACCCCTTAAGCCTAAACGTGAAATGCCTCAATGGATTTCATTAGAGTTTGCAGCAAAGAAAAAGATTTGATTTATTTACGAAGAGATAACAAAATGATGAAAGTGCGTGTAAATTTACGTGCAGGCTAATCAGTGATAAATAGGGTAAAAGTTATTTATTCTTAGCAATATGCAATGAAAATAAGAAAAGGAAATTATATTTATGCTTTCCTTAATAGGCTGCAATTGCATTAATTATTTTAGCCTAAATGATTGTAAAACGTGCGATGAAATTTTAGAAATATGTTTGAAATCTCATTCATACTTTATTTTTTATATAACTGGAAGGAATTCATTCTTCACTTTAATCATCTTGCAATGTATAAAAAGTTGCCAGAAATAGCTCTCTTTCTATTATTTCTTAGAATTTTCACTATTTATTTGAACGATTTTTTCTTACACACACATACACGCACGCGCGCGAATGTATGAAAAAAATTAAGAATTTTTTATAGTTAATAATCAAATAATATGTATATTATAATAATTAAATAATAATTTGATTAAACACAATAGAAAACATCATTATTAAACTTTAGGATGATTAGCAAATTGTGCTAGGCCCAAACTTCGTACCTTATGGTTAGTAGCCGCGTAACAAATCCGTTGGGCCGAAACTGCACTTTGGTCCGAGGGATGTTGGCTGGCTTATATGACTAGCATTCACCATAATACTATAGATAGCCTATTTATATATTTATTTTAGATACACATATATTAGTTTCTATTTTACCTTTTTTAGAGTGATTTAGAATTGCTTGGATATAAATTGGGGCTTGGAAGAAAAAATATATAATCATAAGTAGAAATAAAATTATCTTACTTCAAAAGTATAATACTGCTTTATAATAAATTTAAATAAAAATAAGGCAGGTGTAATTTTCATTAAAGTTCACAAAAAATTAAAATTAATGGGATACATTTATTAAATTTTTTGTTACATGTTTTATCGCCATATTCAAAGTGAAACTGATTAAACAAATAATACAATAACCAATAAATAATGAGTTATAAATTAAAACACATAACTATCATTTGTATGATATTTTAAAAGCACATCTAATTTTACTTTCATGCAAATTACATTAATTTTAATCAGCCAGAATTTTTTAAAAATATTTTCGAAAAAAAATTAGATATAATTTATAATATATTAGTAATAATAGGTAATCAGATATAAGTAGAATTATTTTTTAACCATATGAAAAATTAATTTGCAATAAGTATTTTACATTTCTAAACAATTGTGGAATTAACTAAAAACATCTGCGTGGAACAAAACCCTCTATCAAAAGTAATCTTGGTAATGTAGTTTAACATAAAAAATTAATCATTTTTATGTTTATTTCAGAACGATTTTATAATTTTTATAAATAATAATTAGCATAAATTATATAATAATTTTTCACAATTACTATTTTTTTAAAAAAATGACGTAGTTTTAGGAAATTAATCAGATAACATTTAGTCCTAACACAAAAGTCATTTCTACCAAACATTAAAACATTTCTTTATGTAAATTTTTATGATTACTTATAAGTTAAATTATATGAATAAAAAATTAATTATCGGAATATTTCATACTCCAATTTAAATTTCATATTTTTAGTTATTCCATATTCAGTATTAAATATTAGAAATTCATATTTAATATTTACCTTTAGATATTTATTCCATGGAAAAGAAACTGTAACAAAAGTGTGACAATATTTAATTCAAAATCTTTAAATAAATATAAGAAAAAATTACTCATTGTTTTGAAATTTCATATTTCGTACGGCATTTTTTAATACATTCAATACAACGTTTATTCCAAAGATAAACAAAGATATTTGTCACTCCTTAGCCATTTTCAAGGGATTACATTCTTTTTTCTTAATGAAAGAAAGACTTACTATCCCATTTATCGTGGTTCGCTGAAATTTATGAATCGTTTCTGTTTGTAAAAAACAAAAGTACTTTACGGAGGCTTACATTCTTTGTTGATACTTAACATTTTTTTTTCTTCAGTTGCTCTTAAGTAAATATTTTCTTAGATAATTCCGAAAAAGGCGCGTTACTTTTGTGTCAACAAATACTCATTGTTACCTATCGATCTTTATAAAGAACAGGAAATGACAAATTGTGTAGGAAGCAAGAAAAACAAATGCAATCTGATTGCCAAAAATTGCTTGGGCAAGAGGAAAACGAAATTTCTTTCTTTTTAGTTTCTAGTTTAAGAGCCTCTTATCATTTTTATTATTTTTTTGTATTTCACTGTATTGTCTTGATCTATAATAGAATCATGAAAGTAAATATTCCGTATTTGCTAATCTTTAATAATTTTTTATTCAATAGCAAATCTACTTCATTTTTTAAATATAGCTTTGTTTTGTATAATAAATTTATATTAAGTATAATCTATATTATGTTAATTTGTATTGTTATAATTCATGTATAATTTTCCATCTGTATATTTATTCATTACAGAATCAGCTTTATATTCAAGAAAGTCTTGTTTATATTTATATGTTAGCCACAGCAATGTCCTCTAAAAATTGGCAAGAATTTGAATACAGTCTAATTTCTTATGCGAATCAATAAAATTAAAGAAGCATCGCTATTAGAAGAAATTGTAGAAGTTTCTATTCAAGAAATTGTAGAAATATATTTAAATTAGAACTCGGAATCCATCGATTGATTAAGGAAATTCTATTATTTGACTAAGAGAATATATAATCAATATCTCCAATCATTCCATTACCAGAATCGTAAAGCTAATAGATAAATTTGCAATTGTGCTTGTTTTTTTCTGTCTGCTTGTGTTGAAAGCATTTACAAGTGCTAATTTGTTTTATATGCATCTCATCAAATTTAACTTTGTTGAATAAAATATTCGTTATTATGTAGTGCGCCGCAAATGAAAAGTAAGAATATTTAAAATTTAAAATACATTTCAATGTAGATTCTAACATAAGACAAACATAAATGAGAGAATAGGTTTCGTGAATATTTTACACATCTCCATAAATTATATGCTGATAATTAATGCTGCTTTCAAATCCGTAGAATGTTATATCTTGCAAAATATGCTGAATATAATCAAAGTAAATCATCTTAGAAAATGTTATTGTTTATGACACCAGTTTCAACTTCGCAATCTTGAATTTTAAAACAAAAGCTATTATTTTATAGGACATCATATCCCAACCAATAATCATTCATTTCTAATTTATAATTTTATTCTAAGTAAAGTACATAATTCTTAAGCCTGAAAACAAATATATTAAAAAGGAGGTTGGAGATAAATGTTGAATTTGTGGGATAATTTATTTTGATAAATGCTACTCTGTATTTCGACAATCCAATTTAAACACATAATTTCACAATTATATTTGATTTTTCATTCAAGTGCCAACCTTAACCGTAAATTATTATTATTATTATAATTAGTTTTAAAAAACGATTGATAAGTCCATTTGTTTTTGCTATTTAAACTTTCTATACTTAAGTTTTATTGAATTAAAAAAAAGGTTATAATTTTAAATATTGAATAAAAATGCAGTGAAATAGGGCATAATTATCTAAATTATAGAATAAAAGATAAATTAAACTTGAAATTTTATAGCATTCTTAAAAAATTAAAAATACCTAGAAAATCATTATTTATATAATTAGAAAGTTTAAAATTGGATTTTTTTCTTAAAACAAGCGACTGTCTTAGTAAGATGCAAACAAAATTGAGAATATTTTAAATTTTTGAAAGTATTTCTCCAGATATTTTAATCTTTGCTATATTTTTTAACAAATCCTTTTCAAATATTATAAATTGTTGAATCAAATTGCTTATGTAAGCTAAGAAGTAATTAAATCGTAATGCATCCAGATAAATGATACCACGTTTACCTGATAAGTATGCTAGCATGTATTCTTTATTTTTCATTTAAAAAATTAAGAAATTCGAAAGGATAAATTTAAGAGAAAGAGCGAGAATAGATTTATCCTTTGTTAAATTCTTGTGAATTTATTATTTGTTTTTAAACTCCAACTGTACAAGTTATTAAAATAATATGCAAAATATGTCTGTATCAAGACAAGCAAAAAAATTAAATGCATGTAAAAAATAAGAAAATTTAAAATATATAATAGCTATGCTGTTTACTATTCTACTAAGAAAGGGTCCTTAGTTTAAAAAAAATCGAGTGAATTCATCACTTATTAAAATATCATAAAACATTTTTTTCCAAAGGAAATAGGGAATATTTACAAAAAAAAAAGAATATTCTAGAGCTTGATTAGCAAACATTTATTTGACCAAAGAAAAAACTTCTGCGAAAATGTAGTGTTAGTTCAAAAACAAAAGAATATTCTTAAAGATCAGTTTTCAAAGAAATTGCAAGAATCACTCAAATATTTTACTGGAGGGTGAAACAGAAGAAATAGTCTTTTTTCTTACTTTTTCTGCCTTCTTGTTAGAAGAAAGTTAAAAAAAAAGTTTTTTTTGTTTTTCAAATTGAAAAAAATTTCGTTCAACAAAATAGTCGGCAGACGGAAAATTAAAGGAAATAGGTTTGACAAGAAAAATAGAAGAAAAAGAAACGAGAGAGAATGCCGGTTTTACTTCTGTGATTTATTTTTCTAAAAAATTACTCTTAAATTTCCGAAGTATTTCCCACATTTAAAGACGTTTCAAAACAAAAGTTAAAATAACAAGGAGATATTTCGAAAAAAAATCCATTCAAACATTAAATTCTTTTTATCGTTTTGTTTGACTGTTGTAATTAGTTCCGCTTTTGAACTGTTGCATTAATTTGTGTAATGAATATTTCAATTACTCCCAAATAGTTTTTTCAAAAGATTTCTATTCTATAAAGATAAAATATGCATAAACAATTAGATTTTTAATCTATGCGCATCTCAAAAATAATGCAATAGAAGATAAATGAGAATAAATGTATTAAATGAGATGGAATTTTAATTATGTTCCGAGTTAAAAATGGTTGCTTCAAATATACTGTCATTATTATTTTTTTAAATAAATAAATGTGATTCATTTAGTCATAAGTCGTTATAATTGACCTCGGTTTTGCTAAAATAATAATAATAAAATATTTAATGAGAAAACAAATGCCGGAGTTATTTGTTTCAAATTATGAGAATAAAAAAAAATTATGTCAATAAATATACTGTTCAACACATTTGGTAAAATGAAAGTGTTAAAAAAAGTTTTAAATAATTATTCAGGGTCAGAAGATTTATTATTAAACAAGATTATTTATCACTCATAACTTATTTTACAAATAAACTATGTTGAAAGATAAATATAATAAATTGTGTATTGGAATTAGAAATACAATAGTAAAGTTTAAATCTAAGTATATTATAAGAGAGCAATATTTTTTAATATTGGTATTCAGGTATATACCATCCAATGAAAAAGACCAAAGAATTCATTTCTTTATTCTGAATTTTAAATATGCTGAGAATATAGAGATTTGTGGCATACCAATGAGATATGTTCAAAAATTTATTTCTCGATATCAATCTCCATTACATAAAAGTCTTAGTATTTTTAAAGAATATTGATCTTTTACTTTCTTGTATATGCAATGTAGAGAAAAGTTAATAATTGTAAAAAAAATCAAAGTCTAAATTATGTTTTAATGAATTTCCCAAGTTTAATCCTTCCTGAACTTAAAATAATAATAATAATAATAGTAATTGAAAAATTATTTACATGTATGATAAAGATAACTAAAAAAATCCTGTTTACTTTGATGGAGGGATCTAGGTATATGACATTTGGTATAGATTCTTTATAGTAGTTCTGTAGTTTTCTGTCAAGATTCATGGAAAATAGGTTTAGTTGAAGTCGTTGTGTCTGGCTGTTCGGATATATTTTAGTATGATAACTATGAGACATAGAGATCTAGACGTAAAAGTACGATTAATAGAATTAACGTCTATATTATAGACATTTATATCCGAATCACTATCTTCTAGTCTTAAATTTTGAGCTAAAACCATGAAATTCATCTGTGGGTCGGTAGCTATTATAAAAATGGGAAATTAAAAATTAAGTGCAGCAAAGACAAACTTCCTAAATTTGATTTGGGGTTTTGTGAATATAAGTGTTGTTTTGAGAAAAAAATTCAGTCTGTGGAAAAATCGCATAAGATTTCAATAATCGCATCGGATACAATCAATCTCATTATAATGCTATAACGTTAAAATTCTTTTCAAGGACAGATTCAGTAAAAATTCTACATTCCCATCAAGGGTTAATATTTTATATTTCTTATAACTCAATGCTATCCAAGACATTATCTGGAACAACACCTACAAAAGAGAATATGCGAGAAATTATTAAGGAGACAACTCCAATCGATTTGATTTAAATATTTATTTTTAAAAAATCTAATTTGAAATTTCCTTGAAATAAAATAACAAACGAATGTTATGAAGACAAATAGATTCGAGCAATTTTAATGAAATGACATAAACCCAAATATGTCGACGCAAATGATTAAAATATCATGTTTAATTAAACGAATATGCGATTTACCAGCTAGTTTAGCCAGCCAGTTTAATAGTGAATCCTTCAGAGGTCATCAAAGAGTGATTATCTAATTTAAGGATTAATTTCATGTTCCATTTCATTGGAACATTCTACTTGAATTGCACCAAAGCCCCTTTGATGTATTGAAACTCATTATGTGAATATACGATAGGAACTGTATCAATAAACTGAAAGATGTTCAGTTGGCGAGTTTAATACTCCTTTGACATTTGGTACAGAATGTTGCAGTAATTTGAGAAGAGGTCAAGAATGAGTGAACAAAAGGTATCGAATCGTCAGAACCGTAATACCTGATCAAAACCGCCGTTACAACAGGATAATTATAAGGTTGGTAGTAATAGAGCAACATCCAATGATCTCAATCATCCAACCTGAAGCAATCCCCCACAAAGCACATGCGTTATCTTTGATATCTACTAAGATGTATGAATATATTTCAAGAACTAGATTTTATGATTCCATTCCTAATCATAGAAATCAGCGATTAAACACATAGTAGTGTCTGAGTATAAATACATCCATTGGATAACACTTGGTAAAGAATCCTAAGCCTAATTTATCTTTGATTGAATCACATAACGTATCAAAACATTCACCAGCGTCCCGGCACCTTTTCCCCTTGAGTCGGACTTCCTCGGTTAGAGTCCCGATTCGGGCATGGTTGTTCTGTTCTCTATCTGTATATCCTTTTCTTCACTGGACACAGCCTATTCCCGACATACCTACACAGATTCCATCTAGCCAACTTTCCTTGCTGTAGCTGGAGTGAAATAGGATCTCCAATTCACTATGCCACAAGAATGCCTACTCACTCTATCATGGCACATGAGAAAGCACGGAGGAAGTCTCGATGAAGAATGGTACAGGAGAGTTGCATCAAGTGCCATTTCACGCGGCAAAATCCACTCCATAGTAAACCATATCCATGAATACCAAGGCCTCATTTATATCTACAACAATTGAGACCATAATTCTCCTTGTGAAAACCATCCAAAATTATAACTTCATTGTCTCACAAAAGTGCAGATATCATAATGGAAATCAAGACCCCATGACCAGATGGACGCTAAGTAATTCAGACTATATTGTGATTATTTACCATATATATGTTGACAATTTAATTTATCAATTCCCCCCCTTTTCAGTTGGTACTCCAATATTTCCTGTAAGTTCAACCCATAATCACCATTTGTTTCAGTATTCTTGTCCCTATTCAGTTATGACTTCAGAAAAAAAAGTGAACAGAATCATTTAAAATTTGACGCCAATGACCCTCCCTCTGGAATTTCCTGAATACTGTATCGTCCCTTTTTTTCTTTAACAAATTTTTCCTTTTTCTCCCTCTTTCTCCCATCTTGTGCCCCCCAACAGGTTAGATAACTTAGCATTAAATGCACCAGGGGCACAGGATGACATTATGTATGTATTCTGTCTGTAAGGTGTATGAATAAGCCGCCCTGTAAAAAGGGGCTGTGCAAGCGACTGTAATGAGTGAGCAGCTAAGTCGCACTCGGCCCTAGTCGGAGCTACTTCAAAACAAAAGACGCTCCTTTCGGCTTAAAACTCGATAATGCCTCGGCGAAGCTTTTCCATGGCAAAGACCACTAATAACAGCAACAACATTTAAACATTATAACACGTGTAGGAATATTGTTATTAATATTAAAACCTAGAGAATTTCAAAAATATGTTACGTTCTTGGTTCAATTTCTATCGATAACAGATTTCACATCAACACAAACCCATTACACAGTTATTAATAACTTTAAAATATAGCACATTCCCAGATAAAAAAAATTTGACATGAAAATATTCATTCCGTCTCAGACGTTATCAGAAGCTGGAAAATACAATTTGTGAAAACTTTCAAGATTGATGATAACTTTTTCTTCTAGATAAGTCAAACGATCTCTTCACCAGAAAGAACATTTTATACCAGATGAAAAGACATTTATCATTTACTTTAGAATTCTGCACCTATCTGCTATGCAGGTAATAAAAATTAGTTTGGCAAAAGCTAAGCAAATAACCAAATTACTGCGTGGGATTTTTATGTCATTAAGGACTTACAGGATTGAACTCCGAAAGGGCCAAATATAGGATTAAGCTCCTTATTTTGTACAATCAAGTTATTGGATAAATTATCATTTTTATAATAATGCCTTTTTTATTGCAAACATGCTAATTCAGTTGCTATACCATGTCATATTTATAGCAACTGAAGAGGAAGAATTCTCTTTGAAGTGCATGAGTTACTTTATCTAAAGTTATTGTAAGACTGGAAGCCGAAGTATCAGCTTTAAGCAAAAGTTGATAAAAATAATTTTTTTCTTTAAGCTTATTCAAGTAGATTATATTAAATCATAATAGTGATAGTTAGCTATAACATCCAGAGTACACCGATAATTAGTAAATATTTTATCGGTTCTAGTGCATTCATCTTTTATTTCTGTAGATGATACTCTACCACTTATATATTACAAAAACCTAACTAAAAAAATATATTCTTATTCATCTTTGATTGTAATTAAAATATGTCTGTGTTTTATTGAACTATTTAGGAATAACAATTCTCTTATATATTTATAGTTTCTTCTAATACCAAAATAAGTCAGAATGTCTATGAGGAGAATAAGATATATAAAAAAATCAATATATATGCTAAGTTTAATAACAGACAATTATTCAGATTCCTTTTTATTATTTGTGCAGACCGTACAAGAATTTATCTAACAGCAAATTTAATATGAGATCAACGCATTCATATTATATCCAAATAGTTTTCATGATAAAGTTTGATTATTTAACTAAACTCCGATGAAAAGGGGGATGATTTGAATTTTTAATAATGTTTTAAGTCTGAATTCACATTGAACATATTTGTTTATAATTTTATATTCATCAAAACTCAGGTGTCTGTAGTCTACATTCCATTTATTGTTTTTTTTTTTAAGTTTTCTATTTTAAAAAGTTGTAAAAGGAAACTAGTTAATATTATACAGTTAGTACGGGAAGAACTGAAACTCTTAATTTATTTAATTTTTTGAAAGTAAACGTACGGATTTTTTTTCATATTTTTTTCAAGTTATTTTCATTTCTGAATGGCCTTAAATAATGCCAAGTTGTCATTCAAGAAATTTATCAAAAAATATATCCATCAAGTGACGAAAATGTTTCTAATATACCATTTATTCTTGATTAATTATTTTTTCTTATTTTTATAAACTTCAGTATTATAAAGCTACTATGTTAACATAATTTCCAAATAGAATTATTCCATAATGTTTTATAGAATATAATATTAATCGTAGTTTGATATAGATAAAAATTTTATTTCTGTTAGAAAGTTAATTATCTTTCTAAGATCACTTAAAACATTGTTTAAAATAAATATGAGTTTTTTTCCTTTATAACAGTTGATTCGTCAATTTTCATTTTGAATTAATTTATCAGTTACCGATATGTAATCAAAATTTTATCAATTTAATTTTGAAAAAGTCCTGCCAGTTTTAATTTTCAATGTACTATTATAACCGAGATAAGCGTGATTTCCTCTTCCTACTGAACATTAAACCAATTTATTTTAAAATAAAAGTAAATTAATAATACATTAAAAATAAATACTGCAATTCTTTTCTGAACAATAATTAATTCCAAATGAAATAAGTATTGTTTAAATAAATCTTCCAGTGCACAAATCTCAGTTAAATCTTTCAGTATGTAAATTTCAATCAAATTTAATCTCATTTCCAATATAGTAGTTTATATAAGTGCTGAAAATTGTTATGATTGAATATTAAAAAAAAATCAAGAGTAAATATTACATTTTCTACTTACCCCCATTTATAACCAGAAGCAGTACAATAAACTTGATTTCAATCATCTTTGAGAATTTATTATCCATTATAGAGATGAATTCATATTTTGCCTTTGCAATCTGTTTTGCAGAAATACTTTTATTTTCACAAACATGTGCCACTCTCTTCAACTTTAAATCACTTGTCATTAATTATGGTTGAAAAAATTTCAATTCCAAATATGTCACTGACAAATTTTAATATATTATACAAAAAACTTTCTCCAAATGTATTTTTACATGATTATTCTTTTTTTTTTTTTTTGAAATTCAATTAAATAATGATATATGACAGATGTCAATTAAATGGAATTTTAAATTATAATGAATACGATATTTTTTAATATGTTCAGATGCAAATAATTAAATAATTACACATTTATTTAACTAGAAACATGAATGCTATATTTTAGACCACGATAATTTCGAACTCCTTTGGCATAATGCTCCTTTTTCGTAAATTATTCTTTTTCCAAGCGCACATCCATTGAATCGAATTTTGATTCTTTTTGATGAAATTAGTTATAAAAATTTCATAGTTTAGCGTTCAGAAATAACTTGATTTCCTCTGAATGATTCAAACAATTTCCAAAAACAACATGATTTTAAAATGTTTATGATTTGAAACACAATAAAATTCAGTCATAAAATAAGCGACCGATTTTCAACGAAACCCTAGCAAACAATTTTTGCCTTCACGTAAGTCCTCGTGTGGAGAAGCTGAAAACACAGGGTCTAACTGGCATCGACCATCGACTAAGACGATTGAAGCATGACTGAGCAGCATTGGGATCCGAAGTTCGAATTTTCGCTCTTAGCTGAGGGCGCTTTCTCATGACGTCACATTGCAATGCGCAGACGTGATTTCGGAACGAAAGAGTTTGCTCTTTTGTTGTCAGTAATTCTTCTCATTTAATCCAGCAATCTCCAGTTTCACTTTTATACAACAAATTGATTAAAATCATAATCTTTTCAGCATAAAAGGGAAGTTATTATGCCTCAAGAAATCCATTTATTGTTGGAGAAAACTAGGGGTTGCTTTCAGGGGGTTTAAGTCTTCTAATTTTTATGCACCTTATAATTTGTTGAATTTGAAGATCATACCTTTTTTTAAAATTAAATACACTCTTTTAAAAGCGATTTTTAATATTTTTAGTATTTATGATTCAATTTTCTCTATCCATTTTAATCTTATTCTTTACAAAAATATTAATTTTATTTGATTTTATTTTTAATAAAATTTGGGTCAACATGATTTATATCACAATTTTTGAAAATTTGTTAAAACTTTATATATTAATCGGGTCAATATACCATTCTATAAACAGCATATTTTTCAGTTTGTTCATTCATAAATTAGATATTTTCTTACATTATATTTTGTTTAATAGGAATAATATCATTAGAAAAAATCTCCATCATTAGCAATAAAGGATAAATATAGCAATAAACAAACAAAACGTATATTATAGAAAATAAATTGTTTAGAGTAAATTAAATTAAACATATATGAAATGAATTAATTATGCTATATAGATTTCCCTTCCTATGTATATTATCAAAAAAAAATCTTATAATAAAATGAAAAATTAAGAATTTTTTTCACTAGAAAAATATTTTTGAAGCATTTAATAGAATGACAGCCATATTTTAATTATAACTTAAATATTACATGCTTTTCTTCAGAGCATGATGGAATCTGCTTACATTAAGAATGTCTAATCAAATAGTTTGACAAATAAATATGCGTTAGCACATGCATTATACGGATTAAAAGCATCTTGTTTCACTTTAGGGGAGTTTATCTGTTATTACTTTTCATTTCAATTAAATAATCAAACCTATTTATTAAAAAACAAATTTAAAAATGCGAAGCATTTTAAATACATTTACTCAAAGACAAAACTATTCAATTAATTATCTGAATATGTGTATTAAATTAATTTAAGGACATGCGAATATAATATTTTTGAAAGACTATTTATGTTTGTTCAATGAAATGTTTACATAATCCTTTGCATTATTTTTTTTTGGTTTGAAAATATTTTGATTTTAATTTGTTCTGCCAGATATATCGCATCTTGATGGGGAATAAAATTATTTAATACCAAATATTTTAAAATTAAATTACGTTTTTTAAAAAATATAACTATACAGAATATTCTTTCACTTTATCAGATTCATTTTATTTTTGTTTTAAATAATAGTATCGTTTTATCCAATGAGTGAAAACTAGAAAAAAATGATGTCAATAAAAAGTTGCAATAATTTTGGTGGAGATTCAAAATGCAAATATTAAAGACTTGTTGTTACTTTAGAATAAATAAATAAAGAAATTAAGAATGTAAAAACTTTTTTTTCTACAAAAACGCTGCAATATTGGTAACCTAATTTTCTTTCTATACAAAATTATATTCACAGGAAGGAGGATTTTTAAGTATTATAAATCCCTTCTACTTTGTATTTTTTGTATATTTTAAAGAAATTCTATACAATATATCACCTTTTATTGTCCATTTCATATATCTTTTTCGCTGTCATTGAAAATAATATCATCCTAAGAAAATACAGACATTGGGGCCTTCGGGATCGCTTTTGGATATCTTACAGATCTAGAAAACAGAAGTATAGATGTAGGCTTTTCTATTATCTAACCAGTGACAAAAGTTTAAAAATGAGCAATATATAAGAACACAGCAGTTCATTTTTCATAGAATGATAGTTTTTAAATTACAACAAAATAATTATTAAATTTTTAATCGCAAAGCTTTTATTATAATTTTGCTTCTTTTGATTATTATATTTAAGCAAAGTTAGAATAAAATTATTTCATTAGTTTCGAGTAATATAGCATACAGAATTGCAATTAGTTAATTCAGCTTTATATGAGGCTGACGCATCAGTTTTTTGATGTATAAATGTTATTTTTTTAACGTTCTTTTATGTTCTATCTGACCTTTTAGCTAGCAGTTGAACACATGTATCTGTCTTTCCATAATGTGAAACAAAACACAAACCTTACAAAATTAGAAATCCTTAGGATTTATCTATTTCATTCCACCAATATTTTAGCTACGATTTGAGTCAAAATTTAATTGCCTTGTCATTTTTTTTTCTTTTCTTTATTTTATCTGGGCAAGATAACAGCTTCAGTAGAAACATTATTCTATAACTGTGAATTATTTTATTTAATTATCATTATTGTTTTTGAAATATGCACTCATCAAATGCAAAATCAGATTAATTAAAATACCTTCATGCGAAATGGAGGAACATTTCTGTCTAAAGTTGATGTTCAAATAAAACTATTTTTATAAGCTAATTTTAGAAAAAATATACGAATGAAAAGTTTTCTGGAAAAACAACATGTTTACAAATTGAATTTCTATAAAAAATTTAATAACAAACTATATTATTATAAATCATACTTAGAGAGTTTTAAAGAAATTGAGAATCCAAAAAAATGGCAAGAGAATTGCTATCATGATAAAATAATTAATGTGTTATTAAGCTGGTTCATTAATCATTTGACAATGAAATAGAATAAAGCGTTTGATTTAATTTTGTTATTAAATAAAATATCTCAAAAAATACACTAAAAACCTTAAAAAGAACTTTTAACTTAGAAATGACATTTTGCATATGTGAACTTCTCAGCTTTTCGATATTATAGAAGATTAATGGTGACATAAAGACACATATTTCCTGATTTATATACGTAAAAAAAGATTGTATTAGAAAAAATTCCAGTTATCAAGTTATGTTTTAAAAAGGCAGGATACTATTTATATACATACATTACACGATGTACACAAATCCTAAAAGTGATATTTTAAAATAAATTTTGGTTATGTGGTTATAAATGAGAGATAGAAAGACAGAGATTTTCAGTCAATTAAAGAGAAAAAAAATGAATAACTTCGAATATCTATTTTTTAATACATAATTGATTGTAAAATTTTAAAATATTTTGTTTAACTTTACTTTTGGCTTGTTAAGGAAGAGAAGATTTACTTAACTGGGATTCACTTATTTTTCAATGTGTTTCAATTTTGAAGTTTTGCCCAATTCTGTCAACTCCATGAAAACGCTTTTTTTAAATATTCGCAGAAATTCATCTGTCATTTCATTGATTAATTTAGTTAAATCTTCCTTACCGGAAAATTGCTTTCAATAAATATTTAATTTGAAAATAAAAATGTTATCTAAGTTGGCAAAAGTTCTTAAGTTACCAATTAATTAGCTAAATTATTAATTATTGAGTTAATATTAATTTTAGTTACTAATTAAATATTTTTAGGTTATTAATTCATTTAATTTATTAGACATTAAACTAACTTTGTATTTAATTAAATTAAAAGTAATTGCTTTTAAATAAATCATAGAATTTTTTAAAAATATTTCTTCTTACTCAGTTTTTTCAAAATATTCTTGGAAATTCCATATGATTTTAATAAGTGCATATTTCTAAAAAATATAAAACAACCGTGTAATGTTTTATTTTGTTCATAAAAGTACAAACATTATATATATAATATTCTTAAATGTCTTTTTTAGTGACTTGTTTAACTTTTAATGACTAAAATTGATCGCATTCAATTTTAAAGTTGATATTTAGGCATACAAATCTTGCATTAAGATAAAGAATTTTATCATATAAATTTCAAAGATTCATAACCTTTTTTTCTCATCTGTATATCTTCATATATATGAATTCATATAAATATATATGGATTACGAAAATAAATATTAGTAGCATAAATAAATTTATAAGTTCTTAGCATTGACTTATAAAACTAATAAATTGCATTAACTTACAAAACTAATAAATAGATTAATGGTGACAAAACTTATATATAGCATTAACTTACAAAACTCATAAATAGCATTCATTTACAAAACTCATAAATAGCATTAGCTTGTACATTCTGTATTCTAAGACATTATCTATATTACATTCAAAGTTAACAACTAAATAGATATTCTGCATTCTTTTACATTATCTATATTAATTCAAAGTTAATATCTATATAGATAAACTATGTTTTCAAGTGAAAAATAATATTTTTAATAACTTTCTGTCATATTATAGTTAAAATTAAACTTTGAAGTAATTGTCTTAAATATTGAAGAAATTTAACCTGTTTTTATCCTAAAGATTATAGATTGCCAAAGTAACATCAAAAATTCAAAATTCTCTTCACAACAGAAAAGGCAACTAAACAAACAAAAAACAGACAAACGTACAAAAAGCACTCCACTTAGTAAAGCTCTGTGTGATATACGAGAAAGAGTGTTGCAACTCGGTAATTTGTGTCATGACATGATGAAGGGTGTAGGTAACGCTATTAACTATTCAAAAACCCATTTTTTCAACATTTCTTTTTGGATTTATTTCAACCTTCCATTCTTGCAAAAATGACCTAAGTTTAGAAAGTAACAGTCTGGAGGCATAAACGTTTCACATTGATTGATCTCTAGCAATTAATGACACAAAAGTTGATAATTATTTTATTAATCCAACGTCATCGCCATACTAAATGAATCTCCTTTTTTTTAATTTTTTTTCGCAAATTCTTCGACCCCATTTTTTTAGCTAATTAACTTAAAAAAATTTTCCTTCAATTTTCATCTTTGCTGTTTTATTAATGACAGAAATTATTATACAACAGGATGCACTTTTAGAGTATTTTGAAGAATAAATTATATATGAAGGGCAAAATAATGTGGTCATATTTCTATTATATTGTGAGTACTCTTTCCAAACAGGAAATAATGCAAACATACTTGAAAAGGTATATCGTTGAAGGAAAACAGGGTTCATATTTTGCTGTTAATATGTTTCAATGTTAAATAGAATTAATTGATATAATTTCTTCCTTTAAATTTATTATTACAACGACATAAAATGTACTGTTTATATTCAATGTAAAATAATAAATATAGGTTGATGAAATTAATACATGTTTTTTGTATTTTCAAAAAAGCAATTATTTTAATTAATTTCTTCTTTTCTCAAATTACATAAGCCTAGAAATGCATATGCTTGATCAATATGACTGAGAAATAGTACATCTTCAGAAGAAAGTGAGTCTTAAAATTATTATATATAATAAAAATGCTTGAAATAAGCTAAAATAATTATTTTCATCCAATCATATTTCATAGAAGAAAACAAAATAATTAAATCTTGCAAGTGCAATTACATAAAGTTATAAAATTTATCAGGCAGGCTCACAATTTCTTAAACTATATTTGAGACAGCCTCTTATACAATAAACATAAAGCAAAATTAAATGTAGGAATCGGTGCTTTTTTTCGTATTGTTTTCAAGTTTGGTGATTAAAAAGTAAATTGATCTGAGTATATAATAATAGAAGATCATACAATAATTCTAATTTATATAAATTTATAATTACTTATTTAGCAGCTCAAAACTATTTATATTTTTTTCTCATTTATTTGCATTACTTAAAATTATTTCATTTATTTCAATCACGTAAAAGTGTTCTATTTTTTAAGTGATGTAAAATGATTTTTTAAGATAGTTAGTTTGAATCAATTGAAGGGATACTATAAAATTTTATAGATTTTTGTTAAAAAATCTGAATTAAAAATATTACAAAAATAACTGTTTTAGGTTATCTATAGGAATGAAGCCTCTGCTTTTTAATCTTGGAAGATCTAATTCCTGCAATTTTAGTCATAGCTCTTTCTTCTATTTTTAATTGTATATCTAATAAACGAATCTTTTAGGCAGTAAAGTTATTTACAAATAAATATTTGTATATTATAAAATAGTTGTACATGTAAATTTTCACTATTGAAAACAAAATATCGTTTTTCCAATTGTTAAAATTTTATATGCACAGGATAAAATTAAAATTAAAATACTAGGATACTCTTGATGGACATTATAAAAAGTCCTTGATGTCCTTTTGATTCGCAGAAGGGCAAAAGAAGGATTCCATTTTTTCTATTGATCATTTTGCGAGAAATGTTGTAGATTCTATTCCAAATGAAGTATTATGTTTTTAATTTTGACTTTCATTTATTTTTATGCAAATATAAGGATCAACAAAAATTAAAACTATTCTCGCTTACTTAAATTTTTATTTAACAGAATCAAGGTTGCGCTCTGAAAGAGTTATGGGCTTCTTGTTATTATTTAAATTAGTTGAATATTGAATATTTAGCTTCAAACATATTAAACGTAACGTAATGTATTGTATTGAATTACGTATTGAATATTTAACGTAGTAACGTTAACATATTGATTATTTAAAGTAGTAACGTTAAAGTTTTGAATATTTAACGTAGTAACGTTAACGTATTAAATATTTAACGTAATAAAGTTAACGTATTGAATATTTAACATAATAACGTTAACGTATTGGATATTTAACGTAGAATAATATTGAATATTTATTCGTCCTTTATATTTAAAGTCCCTTTTTATCCTTGGTTTTATTTGATAAATATGAAATCAAAAGTCTGTAAATTTATTTTATAAAAGTTTCCTATACTCTTTTCAATTTCGTTATATCACTACTTCTATGGTTATTAAATGTAAAAAAAATTGACAGTAAAAAATAAATTCAAGGTATTTTAATTATGCCTGAATCCCTGCTAATTTATAAATTCAAGAAAATATAACACGCGTATACAGCGTTTTATTTTAAATATAGTTTAATGTGATGTGCAGAAATTTTGTCTGTTATTTTTTTAAATTATAAAAAAGCATTTAAAAAATCAAAAAAATTGCTATGAATATTTATGTTTTTTTTCTTTCAATAGCTTTAGATATTTCTTTAATATTTTTAAGTGAAAAAGTAGAAATATAAAATAATATATATTTCGCATTATTTCCAAAGATTAATTTTTCAATAAATTTTCTTGGTATCCCCATTCTCAATATTTCATACATTCAACACTTTATGAATTTTTAAAATCAAAATTTTGTAGAGTAGACTATAAGATAACACATTTTAAAATAAATAAGTTTTTTTTTCCAACACTGTATAAAAAAATAATTTTGTAATTCATCCAATGTTCTTTATGTGTTTAAAATATGGATTTACGAATTTAAATAAATTAAATATTTAATAAATATAGATGACATTTTGCAAATTCCTTTAGAGCTGTTTTTTTTAATTCAAGTTTCTGAAATAAGTAACTGATTTAATGCAAATGTGAAATCAAAATTATAATAGAAAAATGCATTCAGAAATATTATAAATATAATTAAATAATTTTGTAATTTTAAATGTAATTAAGAATGTTCGTTGCACACATTGTAATTGACCAGAAATTAATCCATATGCATCTTTTGAATTCATGTATTACAATTACAAAATCAACTGTACATTATATTGCCATACATCTAAACAATACAAAACAAAAGCAAACCAGGACGTCATTTTCACAAAAGAATTTTTTTATTTAAATGCATACGAATTATAATTTTAAAATTTCCTATATTTTTACAAATGGTTTATATAAAAAATATTTAGAAATCCTTAAAAAAACATATCTTTTATCTATAAATTACATAATATTACTTTGGAAATACTGAATAATTATTGATTTTTATGTTTTTAAATCATCTTTAAATTGGAAAAAAATATTTTTTACTAAATTTTCAACATTAGATTCATCAGTCTTATCTTCTAAATGAAAATGAATGCAAACATTGTAATACAAATAGCTAATTACCTTTATACAGATTACTCCATATAAGGATGTCAAATTACCACTCCATTATTTAACAACATAGTCAGGAACTTGTTAATGTGGACTGAAAACAATTAGATATTTAGCTGAATATGTATAACTTCCAGATGTAAGGCCGATACATAATGCTCATGTGTAGGATTATTTTCCATGTTATATTTGAAATAATTGAATGAATAATTGATATGTACGATGCTTCTAAAATATTTTATCCATATGTTTTTATACGTCTTATGAAAGATAAAATACTAGGTATCAGTTGTAATTTATGCATTGTGGTCGAAATAAGATACGTCATTCTGAAATAATTTTAATGCTTTACAAACTTTTCAACTCCACACAATTTTAAATTTAGATATTAAATTATATTTCTTGACAAAAACAGGAACTTGTTATTAATTATTATAAAGTATTATCGTAATATATACAAAGAATTGTAAAACGTACATGCAATGTTACGTTTTGAATAATCATATTAGAGTTGAAATTTTAGCAAAATAAATTGTTGATTAAAAAAAAAAAAGACCACAACTTCTTTTTCAACAGAAACTGTTCTCCTTATTTACTATAATTATTGTTTTTAATGCATCAAGTTGGACGATTAATGCAATTGGAACTTCATGAAGGTTTTTTTTATCCATAGATTTCCTTGCAAAAAGGATGAAATGCTTGGCACTAATAAATATTCAGCCTTTATTGTTTCTCCTATAATACTTAAAATATTTTTTTTAAATTATAATCTTAATCTAACTCTTTCTTTAATATGTGATGCTTTTATTTATTAAAGAAATGAGCTATGATATCATTGTATATTTTTAACAGTTTTTATATTTTTATTTTTGATATATTAATTTTCTAAATAACAGGTTATTAATAAAAAAGAATTTTTGTTATCAAAAGGCATGTATAATAAAAAAAAACTGAATAATAAAACTTTGGACATACATTCTAATCATATTTACTATTGTAGATTATACCTTTTGCCATAAGATTCTTTGATGTTTAATAAATAATACAAGTAAATAACTTTATTTTGTGTTTTTATGATGACTTCTGTAAATAAATTTAATTTTCTTTTGAAAAAGACTAAAGTTAGCGGTTAAAGTTAACGAATATGTTATTCAATGGATGTAACAATATCAATAGGAAGTATCAATATAAAGTATCAATAGGGACGAGAATTATTGATAATTAGTATATTTGATGAATAAAATTTCACTTTCATCAAAACTAAAAGATACGATGTAGAATGTACTGTAGGGTAATATGTTGTATGTATATTATGTAATATGTATTATATGGTAATATGTAGTATGCAAATTATGTAATATGTATTATATGGTAATATGTAGATTGTATGAAAGAAGGAAGCTTCAAGCCAAAAAGTCTCTTTCTTTTATAGAAATTTAAAAAAAAACATATCTAATTTTAAAAAAAATGCTGAAAAAACATTCAATATTTATATTTTTTATTTGTTTATAAAAAATATTATTACATTTTAAGCTGTTAAATGAATTGGTATAAATTTTTGCAGGGTTAATGAAATATATGCTAACGAATTGTTATTATTTGCATATTGAATAAAAGCGTTGAAAATGTACTTTTATTAAAAGTTTAAATAAATATAATTAGATAATTATCATAAATTATTTTATAAATAAACTTTAGTACTAAGCAGAAATTAATAAAGTATGTGTATATTAATTTGCAGTTTATGCTTTTAAACCATTAGAATAAAGCAGGAATGTCTAGAACAGAGGTATAAAAGATATAGTGTGGGTAGTTGATATTTATATAAAAAAATGTGGTAATTACTGCATGGATGTAATTTTAAAAATGCAACTTTTCTTGAATAAAATGTTTAAAAAAAAACTTAAAACTCTTTTCCAACTTTGACTGAAGAATCTGAAAAAGAAACAATTTTGAATTTGGGTGGAAGATTTTGGGAAGCTACAAACATACACTGTGAAAAATGAAGCTTGTTTAATTTCCCTGGCATTAGAAAAAATAATCTATATTAAACAATAAAAATGTAATACTACAATTAAATTAATCAGTATAATATTAACAAAATAATCTTAACATTAATCATAATTTAACTAAGAAAGCTCGATTAGGATACCTGAAGTTGCACTTAGCGTCTTAGCTGGTTTATTGATGCAGATAGGGGTAAAAAAAACCTAATTATGTGTTTTAGTTGAAAAATTGTTTCCTCTAATTGCCTATGTTGAGTACCAAACACAGATATATGGAGTTTAGGGGATCTACATATACCTCAGAAAAGTATTTGGATATAAGGATTGATTTCATTTTGATCTTGATTTTGATTAATTTAGGAGAGGAATGTTCCAAATAATTAGGGAAGCCTGAAAAATATTTTTCTTAACTTTTTATTTGTAGAAAATGTGAGATTAAACGTTTGTAATTATATAAAAAATATTATAAATAGGAAACTTTGGAAGATTAGAATTGTTTTATAAGTTACGCTCTCTGAGCATTTCAAGATTTAGCTTCTTGCTGAAATATTAATTCATATTCTCTCTTTTTTTTAGTATATCATCTATTGGTAAATGGAATGGACTATCATAGAAATAATCAGGGCGAATCAATTAGGATTTTAAATAAAATGTTACACAGAAAATGAAAAAAATAATATTTGAACAGCTTGGAAATGAGACTTGGTAAATACGAATAGTATATATTGCTTGCAGTATAATAGTTGACACCTTCATGTTTATTAATATCTGGAATTGTTTCCATATCAAACGTACGACCGATAACTGTTGATCTGCCTATTTTTCTATGTATAGATTTTACTGATCTATTATTCAAGTAATATTTTATTTTTGTATTTTGTGAATTATTTCTTAATTATGATTGAAGGTCGTGATACGAACCTGCGATGCTAGGGCCAGTTGCCGAGTAACATGACCATTATACCAAAATTCGACTTCAGTAGCGTTGATGTTATCTGGCTTATAATGCTTGCGCCACAGTACTCCCACACCATTGAGTCGGAGGAGCGAAGAACGATTTTAATAGCACCAAGCGTTATGGTGAGTGTGTGAGTTCGTTGATGCGTCGGGTGAGAGACGGATTTGCTTCGTCGAGGTAGCTACGGCTTAGTTTTGTTTACTGCATCGAGTGAGTGACGGCTTAGTTTTGTTTGCTGCGTCGAGTGAGCGACAGCTTTGTTTGTTGGAAGATGATGCCAAGACAAATTTAATGATGAGAAAGTTACTTTGTCAAGGTCACCAATGTCGTGATTGAAGGTCGCGATACGAGCTTGTGATGCTAGGGCCGGTAACCGTATCATAAACTATACGAAAAAGTCAGCTTCAGTATCATAGATGTTGTCTGGCTTATAAGGCTAGCGCCACAGACATATACATGATACCGCATTGTACTGCATGAAATGATAAACATTTTTTTATCATTTCAGCAGGATAATTTAATCAGCAAACATATAATAAGAAAATATGTTTTTGATTTATTAGTATATCTACACTAATTGATGAAAAAATGGAAACTTGAGGGCATAAATTATATATGTTATACATGAAAGAGTATTATTTACGTAAATAAACACACTCTATTAATGAAATTAAACAAAATTTACGAAATAGTAGCAGAAAAGAAGTAATCATTCATGATTTGGTAGAAATGACAAATCACATTCGGGTATGTGTTTAGAAAAAACTATTATATTTATATATTTTAACTTTTTTTTGTAAAACTCATTCTTTTTCAATTATTTTTATTCTTTATTTTCATTTATTATGACCATTTAGACTTATAGTATTTTCGGTCATTAATAAAATACTTTTAATTCCTCCACTCAAGTTCAAATACCTTGATTTGGACTTATAATGGACAACATTTGATATTGATACAGTTTTTCAAATATAAATTCATTAATGAAATTTGATAAGTTTATAATTCTTTAAATAGAATGCTAACATATTGCAATGAAAACTGAAACCAACGGGCAGTAGCTCAATCTATAAAATGCAAGAATGTCAGTATTTTTCACTTGAAGGTGAAGAAAACACGTTCAATTCTTGCAAAAATCAATAATTTTTTGAATTTTTTTCTTTAGGTATACATTTTATCCAATTGATTTTAGAGAGTGACTTAATAGTTTAGTAATTAGGATGAAAAATTTTCTCAAAAAATAAAATTGAAGGCATTATGAGCTTTAGGTTCAATTCCGATTTTTCTCCTTAAAATCTTTGTCATCAGTTGTTGGTCACTTTTCCTACCTAACCTTAAAGTTGCGCTACGTGTCGAGAAAAAAATATCGCTTTCTATTTTTCCACTTCGTATTATTTCGTATGTAAATATATACACATGCAAGTATGTAATAAATGACTTCTCATCGCAAACACAAAGGAAATTCGAATTCTTTCTTATTCCGAACTACAAATCGCAACAAGAACGGTTTACAAAAAGTTTTTAATTTCAGCGTTGTGCTGTATAAGGAGGTATAAGAGTGCTGTATAAGGAGTGCATAAGGAGTTGTTCTCCTTATGCACAGAGATGTAACAACTCAAGTCTAATGTGAATATCTCATGCATAAGCAATAATTGTGTAAAGTCACAAATGAATTATCTTTTACAATAATTTGTTGGTCACTTCTCCTACCTAACGTTAAAATTTCGCTACGTGTCGAGAAAATTTTTTTCTTTCTATTTTGCTACTTAATATTGTATTATTTCGTATGCATATACATATTTTTATTAATTGTAATTATTTAATAAAAAAAATTGTTGAACTAAGTAGGAATTGACTTGCGTTCATTTTTTTAATAATACTTTATAGATTCTTTCGGACTGAATTGGTAAAAAATAAATTACCGTTCTTAAAAATTATTTTACATATGGAAATCTTTAGTGATAATGTTATTGATAATCAGGTTTATTCTTAATAAAATCTTAAATGATATTATTTAACCACAAATCCATCATTCAATGCCCGTGAAACAAGCTCAAAATATTGATCCTAATATATGCCAGGTAGGTGTGTTTCCACCTGATATTTCATCTACATCTTATATAAGAACCTACCAGGGGATTCAAAATGCATGCAAATAATACACAAAAATAAATATTGGAATCTTAGCACGGAAGACACGCATCAGTGAAATCATCAAAAAAAATGTTCTTCGCAAATCAGTCTTAGAAGCTCCGAAACACTAACACAAATATGCAAGAGATTTATTTGGTGCCTCACATATCGTTAACATGTCTCCGCGAATGGGAAAAAGAAAAACGTGTCAAAGAATCAGAATGCGGTCACGCCATTCTAACCCTCGCACATTATCTATCCTTGAAAATGAGAGGAATGAAGAAAAAAAGTCGAATCTCCTTTCTTCCCCCATACATATGGATGATTTTTAGCGAAGAGAGTGGCAACTCTCTTCTGGATTATCATTACGTTGCACTTGCGTGAGAGTTCCTCTTTCACTCGAGAATGACACAGAGAAACTGAATAAGGATTCCATTAATGTGTTCCAGGTATGGTACAGACTACCTAAAAATTTGATAAATTATTAAAAAAAGAAAAAAGATCATTTTGGTACAAAATGAGCAATTTGTTCTTTCCTCATTTTAAGGGAAGAAAATCTTTAGATTCGGTTACTTTTATTATCAGAATTTTGAAAAAAAATAATAATGTACATAAAAAATCAATGCAGTGGCATTTTATAACAATTTTTTTTTATTTTAATCCTGACACTTTTATAAATTTCTTTATATTAAACCTTGCACTTTTATAAATTTATTTGTATTAAGCCTGTCACTTTAATAAATTTCATTGTGCTAAGCATGTTACTTAAATATATGACGTTGAATTAAATTGTTACTTTAATGTTTCTTTTTTATTAATTATTTTACTTTAATATTT
>JAOUZG010035502.1:2574845-2595994 GCA_026289955.1 Argiope argentata | reverse complement strand
GTTATATTTCAGAGGCAATGCACCTATATATAAAATATTGGATATTTCGCTTACATTTCGAATTTTCTCATGATCAATAAATTAAATTATTAGTAATTTGGGAAAGGGAACTTGAAAGTTTGAATGTATCAGCTATACTTAAGAGACAAAAGCCCTATGTATACATTTAATTATAATTAAAATTCTACAAAATATTTCAGTTTTTTAAATAATTTGAAAACTAATTTGAATTATTAGTAATTTGTGAAAGTTAATTTGAAAGTTTGAACACACTGGTTATGATTAAGAGGTAATTCACTAATGGATAATTTATTGGATATTTCACTTGTATTTTGAATTTTCTCATCATTAATAAATTGAAATTGTTAATAATTTGTGAAACCAAATTTGGAAGTTTGAATATATTGATTACAATTAAGAAACAATGAACATATGTGTAAATTATTGGATATTTCGCTTACATATCGAATTTTTTCATCATTAATAAATTGAAATTGTTTGTGAAACCAAATTTGAAAGTTTGAATACATTAGTTATAATTAATAGACAATACACTTACTTATGATCAACTGCATTACCAAACTTTTTTTTTTCAAATTTTCTCTTCATTATTAATTTTAATTTCATAGAGATACTTTCTATATAACATAAATAAATTATATTTAACGGGGGGGGGTTTGAAAAATTTATTTTTTGACATATTTTATTTTTCTCACTATTATAATAATATTTAAGACTTATGTCTGTTTTAATAATACCTTAAAATAACACAATAAAAAGGTGGTAATCAAATATAAGTCGTACACTTTTACAATATCATAATTATTTTCTTCTTGTTTAGGCTTCTCAGTAATGGAAATAATGATAACTTTCTAATTTAAATCAAAGAATATAATAAACTCTTCCATCCGGAAGATTCAAAGTAAAATAAGATTAATTTGTCAATTATTTCCACTTAAAAAATTTAAAACTCACTTTTAAAAAATGTACTATTCATATTTATTTCTGAAGATTGTTTTAAGATTTCTTCATCTGAATTTGTTAAATAATTTATATATTATTAAAAAAATAATAAAGTTTTTTAAAAAATATTTTTGTTTGAATATGAGAAAATGCAATTCGATAAATTTCTGCTGTCTGAAATGAAGCTTTTCATTCAGAATCTTATAAAAGGGCTACATTCAGATCCTACAAAAGCAGATATTTGTAAAAGCAAAGACGCCAAAATGAATCATTTGGGACAGAATTTGTTTACTGGCGATTTTTTTTGCGCTTATTCACACAAAAAGCAGGCTGTATTTGAAAGTATGAAAGAAGAGAAGAAAGTTGAAATAATTGATTTTTTTGTTCCATATATGTTTTTAGCAGCTCAATTCTTTATCTTTGAACTGTTTAACTTTTTTTCTCTCTGAATTAAATAGTATTTCCTTAATTACATTTCAAATACTAACTAAAGAAACAGCTGGCAAAATTGGAAAATACTTAATGTCATAAAGGCGTTTCCTTGAATAAATTATAGAAAAAATAAACATAAACATTTCGGAATGTATTAAAAGACTAGATACATATAAAAAAAATGCGGAAATGAGTTTGGAATCTTTAAATTACTTTAATTCTGCAAAACGTAATGATAATCTGAATTGAATCTACTTTAAATGTATTTAACTTTCATATTTATAATACCGTCATAACATTTGTTGTTGAAAATTGTGATTAATTAAAATAATTGATTTATTTAAATGATTTGTAATTTTTTCAATAAAATTTATATAATTTCTTGAAAATTGAAATGTAATCAAAGATATTCGGAAACGATATATGAGTTGAACTCTAAATCATCAGATATAATGTGATAATAGATAATACAGTGCATACTTTTTAACGAAGTAAAAAAAATAATGCATAATAAATTATTTACAGTATCAAAAACATACATTTTTTCTTAGTTTTCACAGCAAATCTTAATAATATTATAAGTATTTCACTTCCAGAAATTCTCAGATATTATGGCCGTCCCTCTTGTTATTTCATTTCCTTATACTATTTACCATACAAAAGTTTTACTATGAGAAAATTTGAAAGTGATCGCCGAAACAAGTAATATAAAGAAAACATTAAGTCAATTCCTACTGAAGTCAACGAAGCAAAAAAATTATATACTTTTTTATTAAATAATTACAATTATAGTTCTTGTGTTCTGCTTTCCAGAGGCAGGAAATCTGCAGTGACTTCTGACGGTAAAGACCCCTAATCATTTGAAGGTTCAAGGATCCATTGGGCTCAGAAGTCGGACTTCTAGTTCACAGATTTCACTTTTACGTGGTAAACTTCATTCATTGATTCATTCATCCGCAGAACGCAATTTATATAAGGAACAGAGAACTATTACCTCTGATCCAGGACCCCAGTGGTATTACTCTCGACGTGGAAGGCTTTGTAGCCACTACATATTTAACGTCCCCACATATATACTCAGAGCCTTCATCTACCGGGTTTGAGCTCGCAACCTAACGGATGGGAATTCAACACCCTACCAACCAGGTTATTAAGACCTAATAATCACATTTATTATAAATAATGAAATATTGGCGAGAAAGTTAATTTTTAATTAGTTAACAAAAATTAAGGGATTAATATTTGAATAAAATGTATCAATATCAAATGTCATCCACTACAAATTTACTTCAACTTGAGTGGATGAATAATAAGTATATAAGAACTGAAAATTTAAACAAGTTATACAAACATAAAGAGTGTGTGAGTTAATAGTAGGAACTAAAAAAACAAAACAAATACATTCCATAAATGTTGATTGCCATCAAAATGAGACCGTTATAGCAGGTAAAATTACTTAGCTATTGCAATGAGAAATCAAATAATATTATTTACTGAGAACAGAAATCAGTAAATGACTTTCATACTGTTTCAGTCCACTAAAAATTGAATATTGGCCATAATATTGAACCCTTGTAGGATAATGCTGCTCGAGATAGTTAACTAGTATTTTCTTCTTCAACGAAACCCATCTTTGCATTTCGAATTTCTTTTGAATTCGGTTGCTTTGGGAGCATATGAAATTATTATTTCATAAGAATACTTTATGGAAATGGATCGTTAATAATATCTTGATCTACTCACTTTAGGAATCATTAGATCAAAAGACAGAAATCCATGGTCAAATTGTGAATAAATTCTGCATCTTCAATTCTCATTCTACAAACAGAGACTGAAGCTTTCAGTGTTAGATATCTTTAGCATATTTTTATTTTGAATTCCTGTGATCATCCTTTGAATTTGACAAGTAACGATTTAAATATACTTATAAAACAGGGAATATTGAAAAGTTAGAATATCACTATATAATGAATTTCAGATTGACTTGAAAATTAGAAGATGAGCATTATTTTAAAAAAAAAAAACATTATTTAGCTCTACGATTTCGTGCTAAAATTTTATCCAAACTCTGGTTTTTATTCTTAATTGTAGCAAGAATACTCTTCTTTTATATTTGTTAAGAATATTTTATTCAATGCTTTGTTTTAGAATGAAGCGACAACAATCGCGCCAGCTATCCGCAATGTCGATCATGTAGGGATTTTACGGTGTCATCGTTGAATATTTCATCCATATGTATGAAGAAAAAGGCTGGTATCATCATTGTCTTTCTGTTGCTCATTTTGATCTGAAAATAATGCTGGAAGTTTAGAAAGATGTGGCAGCCTTCCGATATTTTAAAACGCTATTTTTCGAGAAAATATGCCAACCTCAACAAAAAAGGGAATAAGTTGTCTTGCATGTTTTGCAAGTAGTTGGTAATTTTTGTTTAGCATTCAAAGTTTCCTTTTACTCAGGTGATGCTACTTTTCTATGTCTAGAAGATAACATGTATCGCATCTATTAGTCCCTTTATATGTTTTATCATTTCAATGTCTCTAAATATGATATATTGGAAAAATACGACTTTAACAATATGGATTTAAATTTCCGATTACTTATAAATCATTTACTACTTACTCAAAATAACAAAATATTGTATGAATTTAAAATATTTTCATTTGATGTCTTGAAGTATATACTCTAATTGAAACATTACAATTTCAAAACAATAAATAGTTTAAGTAAATTAAAGTTTAGAAACTCTTTTTTTTAAAAGAGTACGCATTTCCTACAATTAGAAAGATTGTATTTCTACAGTAAAAAACATTTGTTTATTTAAAGTGTAATAATTAGTTGTGGAATAATGATCAATGATCATACAATTTTTTCCCAAGAGCGCTACTTTTCTGTTAATTTCTTGTAATAGTTGCTTTTCAGAAAAAAAAACGTTGGAAAGAAACAGGGATTACACCTTAAATGATTTCGTAAACATTATTTTTGTGATGAAAAAAATAGAAAAAATGAGAAAGAATAAAATGAAATCTTCTATCGTTAGTTTCAAGTTATCATGTGAGGATATTATTACTTTTGAGCAATATTTACCTTAATTAATTTTAGTTATTAATCACTTTAAACCAGTTTGAAATAATCAATTAAATTCTCTATAGATCTCTATCTTCTAATGATAATATTTTAAAGCTTTTACTTAAAATTTTTCTAAATGGCAAACAAATTTTTCGAGCTAGACTGATTTTGATTTGAAATAACTGCTATGTATTAGAACTCCGTCAGCATTTTAAAAAACGTATCTTCTATCAAAGAATCATACGTAATAATAAAGCAATGCAGGTAAAAAATATCAACCTTTTAAAAACGCATCTGCATTCAAAAGAGAATAAATAATAATAATAATAATACATTACTGGGGAAAGCAGGTAAAATTTTTACCCGTAAATTTCAGATACATCGAAGCCTCCTAACCAAAAAACATCATGTTCTTACATGATAATAATAATAAAAAAACTGAGTGTTTAGCATTTAAAATGGACAACAAATAGTCATTAATTTTAATTGACCGGTCCACTCAAGCGGAATTCCTGTGTATCACATTCCCTATTTAATATGACAATTTTTAAAACCTTATTTAAAAAGTTAACTTGATTTGATTAAGCTCTTCTGGGAAATGCTCTCTTTCAATATATTGTTCAAAGCCACTTGTTTAATTGTCAACCTTCGTCGAATTGAAAATCGCACAAAAGTGAGAAAGGCGTACTTGCATAAAGAAAAATTAGTTAAAAACATATTAAATATTTATGGAATTATTGTAACACAGATCAGAATTAATCGCAAAAATTAATTGATTGAAAGTATAGCTGTTAAAAGAATTATAAAATTCTTACAATGTCTTTATTAAAGTATAGATAATTTTAACAATGCTATATGCATAAAGTTTTCCAATGTTTAATTGGCCAAATATATTTTGTATACTAAAATATTTTTTTTCTATTTACAAGCCAAATAAAACTAAAAATTTTAGATTTATAATAATACATCATCCCTTACAAAATAAAGTTCTTTTCCTTGTTATAGAGTAAGTTTTTGTATGCGTGAATTATAATATGTTTCTTTATTTCTATGTATATGCTGAATGAAATGGAAAATTTTATAATTATAATAATTCATCATATCCTATAAAATAAAGTTTATTTCTTTGTTATAACAAGATATACATTGCTATAACCCAAATATAAATTTTAAATATACATGCCAAACAAATTTCTGAAATCTATCTTTCGTTAAATATTTATTTTTTTCAAACATGTCTTCATATAATATCTTATAAATAAAACAAATATGATAAAGACCTGCTATTCTCTTAAGATTTTTAGCATAAAACGAATTTAGTTTTATTGATTCCTTAAATAAACAATACTTTCCCAACGCTATTCAACTATCTCTTGCTCAAAATTGCTCACTCCCCAAACCCCAACTGAGTTGCTAAAAGAAATGAACCTCTTCCTGAAATCTAGTTGCAAAGCCAGAACTGGACAACCCCTAAGTCCCAACAGGATTCAATGATTACTAAAGGATTTGGTCTGCCAATCCTGAAGTATGTACATTTATCACAGGTTCCCAAGAGCATATGTTTTGTATCTGGTTTCACGTATCGATTGCCACTGATAGTGAAAGAGGGTAAAAATGTATTTTTTTTTCACGATTTGAAAGAAAAATTTCGGAAAGGGGGATTTTATTGTATTCGCAGCGATTATTTGAACGAATATTTGAACATGATAATGAGTTAGTAAATCTTGCACATATTAGGAATTCTGTATGCCATACTTTGATCTTCATTTAAAAATTTCCAATCATTACAAAGTATGAAAATAGATGAAAGTTAAAAGAAGTTGGTAAGAAATATAGAGAATGGAATTGTATTAAGAATTAGATAATGAAATCTACTTAACAACAGGAAAATTATTTAATCCTCAATATAAAGTTTTAAGTGTAAAAAAATCTTTGTATAATTAAATTAAATCTTCTATATAATTTTACATCATAATCTATATGTGGAGAAAAAAGAAATTTAAACTATGCATTCTAAGTACAAGTTTTCAATTTTTGTGAAATTTATCATTTAACATATCGAGAATCCACATATAAATTATTAAATCAAGATATATATATATATATATCTTAATTTAATAATTTATATGTGGATTCTCGATATGTTAAATGATAAATTTCACAAAAATTGAAAACTTGTACTTAGAATGCATATTTTAAATTTCTTTTTTCTCCACATATAGATTATGATGTAAAATTATATAGAAATCTTTTATTGTCCTGTATTTAAAGTTACTTCTGTTATACTGCTATCCTAAAAGATTGGAATTTAGTATTTTTATTCATTTTGAATTTACTTCATAATAAAGAAAGTACCGGATGTCCAAAAAGTTCCCGTACTCCAAATTTAAAAATACATTGTCCATGATTTTTTTTTCAAGTATATTAAATTTTGCCATACAAGTAATGAAACCATGGACATGCTTGAAGCTATTTTCGGTGATCGACTTATCTCATAAAATCTTTGAAACCTCTATCCCCTGATCTGGCCAACACGGACTTTTTTCTGTGGGAATATTTAAAGGACAGAATTTATAAAGGTGATCCTCAAACAATAGATGATTTGAAAATCCCAGTTACCCAAAGGATACAAGAAATCACTCCTAGCATGTTAAAACGCGTTTCGAAAATCCTGCGCTAACGAGTTCAGCTTTGTCTGCAGGAAAGGGATGGACATTTTGAACATTTATTATAAATGTAAGCTCAGTATTTTTTCCTTAGTTATGTTAAAACTGCTTTTTATCATTGGCATAAAAATAATTCTTTTTTAACATATTGTTTTTGGTAAAAATAAATTCACAAACCATCAGTACGGAAACTTTTTGGACACCCTGTATTAAGATTGTCAAATATTTTAACCTTTACGTTGCGGGAACCCAAACTCGAAAAAGTTCCTTTGAATACGGGGATTCTGTGAAGAAGATAACAAATGCTTTCCCCCTTTTTTAAAAGCGATTATTGTCCGATTTCGGCCACCCGTAGTGTTAATTGGCCATCTGTCCTCTCCGTCTTAACCGGGTTGCTTTTTAGAGGTTTTACTTTGTCTGGTCCCCTAGAAAAAGCTTTTTATCGCAGTTTTTTTTTTCTGAAACACTAGTTTTCTGATTATATATATATATACAAGTAATGATTTAAATTTTATGATATTAAATAAATTTTAAATAGAATAACTGCGGTATAATTATTTATCGTTGTCAATTTTTCAATCATATTTGTGATTAAATAAATTTCTCATGCCGTACTGAAGGTGTAAATTTTTATTCTTATAAAACATGAACACATCACCATGAATTTCATTTTGTTTTTCTTCTAACTCATTTATCTTTATTAAATGTAAACATTTATAAATAATGTATAAAATTCATAACTAATTTTTTTTTGAAAATATTTTCATTTCTTTGCACAAAATAGAGAAAACAATTCTTAGCTATTTTGTAAGTTAAATGTATCTGCAAAATAGCATATATGATTGTCTGCTATTTTGTTAAATTCAAATTTTTAATATTAATATATTGAGCTCATAAAAAACAAATACATTTTTATTCCTAACATATTTCGGACGGTTTTCAATATAAATCACTAGTGACGTTTCCCTATTTTATTGTCGATTCTTATAATTTATAGTGATTTTTTCCCGAAAATTTCAATAAGTCATAGCAGTATAGTATTTTTGAAAAGTACGCTGAGTTTTTTAGGCAATAAATAATTGATTTATGATTTTTTTTCTGCTTAAAGACGGTTTAAGACGGTTAATTTAACCAAACTAAGATTAGATATGGTATGTTTAGAATTTGATGCATAAGATTTCATTGATATAATATTATGTTGAAAAGTAGTTACCAGAAAAGAAAACTTTCAAAAAATCTTTAATGAATAAAGCTAGCATTCTAAATGATCAGCTTTCGTAATTAGCTACAACATTTGTACAAGCAGAGTATTTAGATTATATTTCAGAAATGCTTAAAATTAAATCTAGAATTCCTACTATTTTATTTGAGTAAAAATATTTCTGGAAAAATTCAAATGTCTAGTAACTTTTCAGTGAATTGAAATGAAGGCATAAAGATTTTAATATTTCTCTTCTGATTTTTGAATGCATAAAAAGCTACCAATTATTATTTAGCATAGATTTAAAGAACCTCTTTCAATATTTTAAAATTAGAATCATAACTTTTAACGAATGATTATCTATAAATAAATAAAGCAACCGTTTTCATTAATCATAAAAAATAATGATGAAACTTACAGCTGGCTTAAAAACCACAACCCAAATGTATTTTTAGCCTGAAATATTTGTTCAAGTATTAAACTCTAAAAGTTAAAATATCTTAAGTAGCCAATTCTTTAATGTTGTGTTAGAATAGTACATTAGTAACTGCGAAGTATATATACCCGAGATTCCAGTCATAGAAGGGGAGGCAGGCATGAAGACAAAACAGTGTTGTGTCACTTTTCAATGTAAAACAGAATAATGATAGGGTGAAAGAAAAAAACCCAATCGTAGGTTCAATTTAGTTTTTTTGGACTATGACAAATGATGAAAAATGTAGCAATTTACCTAGGTCACCGATTACCTACACTACACCATTCCATTAGAAATGAAATTTCAAGTAATTCTTGATTAAAATAAAATTATAAACGCACATTATTATAAATTTACAAAATTTTATTGTTAAAAAAATTAACAATTTACAATGGTTAGAAATTAAGCAACGGTGGAAAAGAATAATGTTTTCAATCGAGTATTACAAACTCATTCCATACCTCTCAGAAATGTTACTTAAAAAAATGTCGCCAAAGCAAGGTTCACAAAACTGACTAGCGCCAAAAGTGATTATAACTACAGCAGGACGAAATCTCTTGACCCTGAAGGGTATAGCACAAAAGGGCAGGGATTTTTATGAGGCAATTACGGTTCGCCGAGAAATTCAAGTGGGGGGACGAAATCCAAGCTCGTTACTGGTACAACAGTTGTACCTACCCGTAAGGAAAGGTTAAAAAAATCTTGGTACAGCAGTTGTACCGCCCGTAAGCTAGAGTTTAAACTAGACGTATATGTACCTTGTTGATTTCCTTGTGTTCGAAAAGAACAATTTTGATTTTTTTTATAGTAAAAGTGTCAGGATTTATTGTTAGGTGTCTGTTTGTCAATGAACATGGTAATATGAGTTGTTATATCAACTGAGATGTAATATACATAATTTGTAGTGATTTTTTCCCTCCAAACTTTGAATGGAATTCATTCATGAGAAATCTATCTGTCTTACTATTCGATTGAACTAGATAACTACCAAAAACATTGAGTTTAAAACTTAAATTTCGATTATAGAATACTGTTCTGTATGAAATTTTGAGTCATTTTTTTTACGCATGATCATCTCTCGATCTATAGTTTTGCCGGCATACAAACATAACGTCTTTAAGCAATTACATTAGGTACGTTATCATTTACTACTGTACTTTGTGTCAATGATTTTGTCCTACTCAAGAAAAAGACACACAAAATATAAAATTTATTTTTTAACAGTTTCTATAGGTTGGTTGCCATCTCAAGAAAAAGACACACAGAATATAAAATTTATTTTTGCAGCAGTTTCTATAGGCTGGTTGCCATTCAGACAAGAAACATATGAGATTAATATATTTATTAATAAACAAAATTAATCATGCAATATAAACAATTAAAAATAGATGGAAGTGTAAAACATGATTTTGTTACAAATAATGGTTTGAATTTTGGGAATTAAAAATACCGGTAAAGAAAGCTAGGTATTAAAAATCGTGGTAAGAATTTTGTGCAGACAAACGCTTCCTAACAATTCATGAACTGAAAAAATGACTGCTAAAGATAGTAATGTAATCCTTTCCATTTATAACATGTTTTCATTATACATAAATACATTTGTTGGAATGTAATCTAAAACATTTCCATGAAAATCACACCAATGTTTTAATGTCGCATTTGTTTTATAACTTTATGGTTTCTTTTAAATGTTTCTCTTAAAAGCGACACTAGAAAAATATTTATTTAGATTTGAAAAATTAATTATTTAAATACGTAACATTCTCAAGTATTATAACTGTGAGTTCTTGGTTTGAGTTGTTTTATTCATATGTATGATACAAAACAAACTTATAGACGGCAAACCATTGACAAATTTGTTGCCATTTTATTGGAATTTTTCATTCTAAATCCATTTACCGAGTTACATATTTTTAGCTTTTTATTTATTGTAATTATAGTTTTTGTTGTTATCAAGTGAACAATTACAGCCAGCTATAATTTTTCAGAATGCAATTAATTCCAAATATGACATAAAAATAAGAATTTGGCTTAAAATACGCATGGAGAATTTCCGCCATCAAGTTCAAAGACGGAGAGACAGAGATAAAGAGTTAATTAAAATAAATTGTGTGCGTTTTTAATCTTAGTTTGATATAAGAAAAAGCAAAGCTTTTAACCCTTTATATACTGAATTTTGTGATATCAATTTTTCAGGTTCATTTTTGCAACTATAGTTAAGTTTCTTGAAAAAATTATCCCGGAACTCAAGATATTTTTAATTAACAGAAAATATGTCAATTAATTTAATTATTAATTAAATTATTTCAATTCCTAATTTTATCTTATATTATTTTTTGGTATTTGGTTTACACTCTAAGTGTTCATTAGAATACCATCAGCAAAAATATTCATTTTGCGAAGATATAAACCAACTTGAAATGATACCTTTAAGTAACGTCAGTAAATAAAGGTTTAAAGATAACCTATTATAACAGCAACAAAAGTTATAAATCTTGTTTGATGTTTAAGTGACAATGTATGATTTTTTTTTTGCGATTCATGAATTTTTCCTCTTGTTTAATGCAATTATAATATTCCCTTAGTGAAATATAAAGTTCAATAAACAAATCCTATGCTACGTGAAACGCATATATTTTATCAAAGTGTATGCTGTATATATACCTTATTCAGGATTATCACACAAATTTAATTATAAAAATGTTGATGTAGTGCTTATAACTAAAATATAATTTCCTGTGTGCACTTCTTCGCAAAGATTTCTGTTTTAGAATTCATTAATAACAAATCTAGTTTTAATATCTAAATAGTTTCAATATCTGAATTGTAATAATTGTAAAGCTTTAAGTAAGTCTTAGTAAATTCTATGATAAGACAATCAAAATAACTGCAATTTCATATTCCCATAATCATTTATTCATAAAAGGGTTATTTGAGATAAACTTAATGAGCAATTATACTCTAGAAACATTAGACAAATCAGATTTCTCTATTAAATTAAGATCATCTATCATCCATTTACCTTCTAATTGGATTTTAAACTAATGTTCCTAAATGTCACTGGAAATCGGCGTGCATATTGGGTTGCATAGAAATCATTCCGTTGGAATATAATATTTTCGTATTACAGTGAAATCTTGTTGTCATAATCTAGAAATGGGTGATAATTCGAAAGATTGAATAATTACAGAGCTCTTTTATCAAGAATTAAAATTTTCCGCTCTATTAAGAAGAAAGTGGAGACTTCTTTTAAATATAAAATGCAAACTTTATAACTATTGAATCATATACTAGTTTATTATGCTTAAATTACAGGAGGATGTTCTTAATACGAATGGTAAAATAATTGAGGTTACTAGTTATATTATTATTTACTAAAAGACTTCTTAAGGATATATGCATGTTTTTGAAGGCATTTTCAGGAATGATCCATATTCATTATCATTCATTGAGCCTAAATTCTTCTTTGATTTTATACACTGCTCAAAACAATGAGACAGCCACGTATTGGCATACAATGGATAGTACACGCGTATACATGCACAACAAAGAGAAAAAAAACAATGTGGAATTAAGCTTTAAATCTTGGAAAATATGGAAATAACAGGAAAAGATGATTTAGGGCAACAATTTGGTTACATGTAAACGATAAAAAAAGGCTCTGAATAGACATGATGCTGGGTGTTTAATAGGGCGTAGGGTCTCCTCGAATAACTAAGACTGATGCACACCTATTTGCCATGGATGCGATGAGGTAATCGATCAGACTTTGGGGAATACTGTTCCATTTTTTAAGAAATGCAATCTCCAAGTCTGGGGCAGTCACACGCGGCCTTGGCCGGGCAGCAATGCGTCGTCCGAGCATGTCCGAAACATGCTCGATTGGATTCTGGTCAGGAGAGCACGCTGATCATTCCATACACTGTATTGTTTCAGCTTCAAGCATGTTCTCCACCAGACGAGCTCTATGCGTTCGGGCATTATCATCTTGGAAAATAAAGGAATCGCCAATGGCTCCAGTGTAAGGGATGACATGAGATCGCAGTATCTCGTCTGCATACCTGCAGCCCTTCAAAGTGTCATTCCGAATGATATGCAGGTCCATACGTCCGCTTATGCTGATTCCACCCCATATCATCCAACCAGCTAGTCTGTATTGTGACCATTCACGAACGAATGTGGGATTATTTCGAGTGCCCCTCTCCTGCCATACCAGAACACGTCGAGTGTCACACTCCAGACTGAATTGGGACTCGTCTGTAAACAGCACTTGGCTCCAATCATGTTGCTGCCAATCTCGATGTTCATCAGCCCATCTTCTTCGGGCCGCACGTTTGCGTGGGGACAACGGAATGCAGATCATTGGCCTACGTGCATAGAGCCCTCCCCCATGAAGCCTATTAAGTACTGTTTGGCTGGACACCCTTCGACCTGTTGCCAAGAACAACTGTCTTTGGAGTTGAGTAGCATTCTCTGTTCTGTTTCGACGGGCTGTTAACCGTATATACCGGTCATCAGTTGCTGTAGTGGCGCGTGGCCGACCTTGCCCTAGTCAACGTCTAAAATTTCCTGTTTCTTGGAATCGATTCCACAGCCTTCAGCAACACTTCTGGCGACTCCAACAGCTTTCGCGACACTACGTTGTTTTTGGCCTGTTTCCAGTCGGCCTATGACACTCCATGCCATGGATTCCAGTAAATGACATTGTTCAGACATTCTCAGAAGCTTTTCTCAAAAACAGAAAGACTGTGCAATCAAATTTCACAGTTACGGCAATAAAACAGACGTTTCTACAACATCCCAATTTCTCCTTTTTTCTTTTTTTTTGATGTCATGATCTTTGATTTGCATATAAAGTTTTCTTCTTTCGTTTCCAGGCAGGCTGTAATTTATGTATGATTCATTTTATGTTACTTATTGGTAGACATCTTTGCGTAATTCTGTTAAAACCATGCGATCCCCTAATTGTTTTGAGAAGTGTACCTTTAGTTTCTTCTGAGCTGATCCAAATTCTTATTTTTTTATTTAGTGTATACAATAGGATTTTAATAAATGTATGCAATGTACCTAAATTTAAAAAAGCAAGAAAAGTTATTAAGGTATAAAATATTCATACATCTATGAATTTCACGAAATTATTAGATTGATTCCGTAAACCAAGATTTCCAATTAACTTTAGAGAAAATATAGTTCATTTTATAAATGATTGATAATTCTAGAAGACATTGGGTTAAAGAGAAAAAATTCCTTATTAATGAAAAAGTTAATTAATTAAAGTGCAGTTAATTTTTAACAATTAATTCATAAATAAAAATCAAAGCAAAGGTAAGAAAACTTCCTATCAATCATAAAAATATTTTACTGATCTATCTATCTATATATCTATATCTATCTATATATATATGGAAATAAATAAATCATACAATTAAATACTGATGTCTATAATTTAGTATTAAATTCTTCGAAAAATTTAACTGCTTACTTTTTTTAACGTTTAATACGGGCAAACGAACATACACATTAAAGTATAAAAATATGACCAATTATTCCATCAAATTCCAACAATAATAATCATAATTTTCTACAATTGCCAAGCTAAATAGCCGTTAAATAATCAACATCCAGTCCTAGAAAACAAAAGCAAAATCAACAAGGAGGCAAAATTAAAAGGAATACAAAAAAAAACTTAAATTTTCTTTCAATTTAACCCCCTTTTTTAAAAAAAAATTTGAAACAATAAAATTCTTAAAGGAAAAATAAATAAGCAAGCATTTAATTAATGTCTAGATACTGTTCTTAATTTTTCCCTATATGAAAGACTATCATTTATAAAAGCCTTAGAAAGTCTTTAAGCAATGATATAAGTATGAGTAGTTGACAGGAAAATACAAAATAAGCTTAGTTTCTAACAATTTAAATTTAGAGGATAGATAGCGGACAGAGATAAAAAATTGTAAGCTGATTATAGCATCGCATTAGTCTTTTTCTGAAACTTAAATTGTTTGAGCATTTAGAAAATGCTTTTAAGTCAAATTCTCGAGGAATAACGATCTTCAAGTGAATTTATTGTTACAATTGAGTTTGCATTGATATGATTAATCAATTTTATTCTAAATGGCTTTATTTTTTTACATTTTAATATTTTAAAATACTACATCACACTTTAAAGAATATTTTAAATTAACTATCTTTAGAATATTTGAAGCAAAGATATTCGAAAGTTTGTGCGCAGGAAACCTTTATTATTAGATATATTAATTTATTTACTTCTTTTTAATGAGCTCAAGAATGCATTGTAGATTTTGTCTGTCTTAACCAAAAACACTTTCTACCATTTTCTATCCCCTGCAATTGCCCTCCAGTTCTTTATCCTGAGAAAACTCAGACTTCTTTCCACATCATCCAGCCATATAATTGAAGGCTTTCCTCAGGCCCGGGATTTCAAAGGAATTTCTTATTTATTTTATTATTATACTTAATTTCATTCGGAGTGTATTCTTTACATTTTTTCAGATTTTACATGCATTATCAATGTTAATTGCAAGAAAAGGTTTGTAAAATTAATTTCAGATCCTGGAAAAGATATGCAAGATTTCATTCAGCTCTATGAACATATTTATTGCATTTTATTACTGCTAATGAAGTTTTAGAGAACATTTCTTAATGGAGTATGTTTACGAAAATAAAGTGCTAAACGATAAAATGAAAATGAAACTATATATTTTTTAATTTTTTATAATTGCTCTTTTTTCTTTTGTCTTTTAAGAATTAAAATTTATACAGTTTTAGGCATCTTAACAATGTACTGAAATCTATGGTATTTCAAAAAAATGAAGAAAATTATTCCATCGATTGCAATTCTTATCTTCTTTACAAAATCTGAAAATTCCAAGGCATTAAAAAGTAAATACATTTTTTTTGGTAAATTTTGCTTTGCAATCTAATTCATTTCTTTTTGGAACAATGTAAGCTACATGCATTTTTAAAATTGTTGATATAAATTATATATAAAAATTAATAACAGTGCTCATAAGAAATCCATATAGCTACATATCTGTAATGTCACTATTCATCACAGTTTTTTTATCACTGGAAAGACCATTTTACGATCAGTTATGATGCTGACTGATTGTCTCTTCAGGAAAGCCAGATCTTGGCTACAGACTTGGAGATTATTTGTAGATTATTCAATGAATTTGGTGACAAAATAAATAGCATTAGGAATTTCAAGAAGTTTAGTGATTCAACCAATATGAACCGAGATACGCCTGATTGTTCCAGAATATGCTCTGCCCACCTCCAGGTAACCGTGAAAGGCTGGAACTCTCATGCTGCAGTCAGTCATTCAGTTGTGAAACGAACACTGTATGGAAAGTGAAACGAGTACTGTCGCCTATATGATGGCGAAGAAACAGTGGAATAAAGGAATCAATCCGGTGAAAAGCAACCAATGTGTGTTTAAGCGATTGCTGATTTGAGTTGTGCGTCGAATCCTGGTGTTTATTGTAAAAGCAGTATCGAGTCGTGTGTGACATATACAGTCGTATAGCAGTGAGTTGGCAGCTGGATGCAGCCAAAAAAGGATATAGTTATGAATCGCAGACGTTTTCAGATACTGTAATTTGAAGCTGCGTAGATTCTCTCATCCTTCTGAATTCTGTTTGGCCGCTTTGTATGCTATGGGTGTTATTATAATCTGTTACTACTGTTTGTTACACTGTTCTGCTGTGTCATCTAAGTTCGTCATGGCTGTGTATTTGTCGTCTAAGTAGATTCGTCTCTTCGTCTTAAATAAAAATCGTTGTCTTTTGTTACGTAAGGATAGTTTATTTTGACAACCAACTAATTCGTAAAGTAACCCGATGGTGATTCCTTAAAATCATATTATCTGCTAGGATCTGGCAGTTTCCAAATTAATAATTAACCAATAAATAATAAATCGAAAATCATCCCTTTTTTATAAACATGAAAAAAATAATTTCTTAATAATTTATTAAATTTCCGATATTTTACTAAAGTGCATATAATTCTGGATTAACATATAATGATGATTATCGCGTTTCCTTGATTGTAATCAAATTCTGTGAGAACTAAGTTTGAAGAGCTATACGTAGAATAAACAAACACAAATCTCAACAAAATAATTTTATATGAAACCGAGAGTTTCTCTACAAGATACAAATTTTGTGAATTCTAAACAGTGACTGATTTCTCAAAACATTGAATATGATACTAATTAGTGGAGAAAACTAAATGAATATAAATTGACTTACCGTCAGATATATTATCTTCATTTCTAATTAGGGATATTATTACTTATCTTTTATTAATTGATCTCTTACTAAATATATTATTAACTGTCTCTTAGTAATTAATCTCTTATAAGATTTATTATTAAATATTTCTTATTAGTTAATATTTCCTTAGATATATTAATAACGATATCTTATCAAGCAATACATTGAAGATTATTTTTTCCATTTATTAAGAAAGATAGCTTATCCAAAAATATTTAATTATTTACGTATAGATTTTCAGGGTAGACAAATCAATAATCATAGAGTGGTTTGATTTTGAATTTAAATATATCGAAACTTTAGTTTTATGATTGATAAAAAGTGTATTTATTACTGATAGCAATGTGAAAATAAATAAATTAAATCTGATTCTATATTTTTAAGAGATTCATAAATTAAAAGCATAATTTACTTAAAAAATGTTAACAATATGTTCTGTCATTATTCTGTATCATGTCAGAGTAATAGGGGGATAGTTTATGGAAGCTGACAAAAAGAAAGTTGCAATTTTCTTTATTGAATATATCATCAATATTTATAGCAAATAAAGAAGATCGTTTCCTTCATTTATATCATTTTGAAGATATGGATTAAAAGGAGCTTAATGTGTAAAGGTTAGAATATTGTGACCTGGTTTCAGCACTTTGACAGACAAGTTCTTTGTGCCTTTTGAAGTGCTATATTAAGAATGGAAATAATTTATCGAGCGAGAAGGAAATAATTTATCAGATATTTATGTTTGTATTTGTCGATTTCTTTGATGACAGTTTTCTCAATTTTGGAAGATGCAGCGCTTCTGCGTAAAGAAAAATGCCTGTTGATTTAATTTTTAAAAAAGAAAACGTTTTAATTGCTTTAATTTAAACTAATTATATCTGGATTGTGTATACCCTTCTTTCTTTCTAATGAACCTTTTTTTTTAAATTTTATTATTAAATAGTGTAAAATGCATTGAAGTATTTTTATTAAATAATTTAAATAAGAATTTCAATCAATATTATTTAAATTGAAATCCTCAATTTTTCGATAAATTATATTCCTCCTAAAAATATTTATTTCGTAATACAATCTAAATATAGGAGTTAACTAAATTTGGCACAAATATTAAATGGATGTGACACGATCTTTTAATTCAAACTAATAATTATTATAAAATTTTGATAATTATATGCAAGTATAAAATATAAACATAATTTCTTGTTTTACTAAATAATTAAAATAAGATCACTGGTTTCTAAGATATAGAAGAAAATTGAAGCTTGTTGAAACAAAATAACATAACATTATTTGTATAATATCAGGTTTATAATATTAAAATAATTTATTTTAGAAAAGTTCATGAGGTTATATTTTTAAAAAATAATCTTATATAATTTATTTTAACATGGGTTATATATTCACCATGGAATTGCGTGTAAATTAAAATAAGGGAGAAATATTTTGAGAAAAGTATTAACATACATCATATTTCTTTGCTGAAAAAAAACGAATTGTATTAGTAATATAAAACATAATTCTTAAAAAAGTTTTATTTCTTGTATTAAAAATTCAGAAATATCGCTACTTATTTAATTTAAAGCTGAAATGCTTATAAAACTTACTTTATTGAATAATATCAAATTTATTAAAAGAAATTTCTTTCTAAATGAAAAATAGTAATTCTAGAATCGAAGCTTCAGATAAAAAGGAAATATTAAATATCATTTTTTAATTAAGTTTTTTTAATATTTTTCCTATCTAATAGGTTTTTCAAACTATCCTGAATTTTATTTCATATGCTTTTAATACGATATTTAGTAACATATACCTAATAACGTAAATATACTATTTTTTTCAAACTTTTTTAATAACAACTTTTTTTTGTTTCATAGTTACGCTTTACGCCAACATTTATATAACTGTTTTTCAAAATTAACACAAAATAAATTTGCTCAAAAACTGACTCTAAGAAGTCGTCAATAAAATTACTAAGAAATATAGAGTTTTTTTTTAAAAAATGAAGTTTTAAAGTGAGAGCTGGACAATTTAACGCCCCAGCTGGATCTTATGATTACACCTTGTTTAAAAGTTGGAAGTCTCAAAATCACAGATTCTCAAAAGCAATTTTTTTGGATTATTCATCGATTGATTCGAATGTATAGAGGAAGGCAGTTATAATTTGCTTCCAAACAAATAAGAATAAAACTTTGAAATGAATGGGTTTTCCATCATGATTTTTTATAGATATTTGCGGGAAAATAATCTAAATCTGAGATCTAGATAGTATTGAAGATCCAAAGAATAAAACTATACATTAAATTTTTAGTGCTCTCTCTCTCTCTCTCTCTGCGTGTGTGTGTGTGTGTGCGTGCGTGCGCGTGCACTTACATAGTTTGAGATGTAATCATATTTAAAACAAAGTCGCTATCATTTTTAACTCTGCAATCAAAAATGAAGAACATATTCAACAGTTAAAATTCAAATGATGAGCATTAGTTTTCTCTAATAATTAATTATAATCTGGAAAGAAAAATCAATAAATTAAACTTCTATAAAAATTACAAATAAAATTTATATAAAAATCCAATATATATTCAGTACATAATGTTAAGAAACTTTATAGTATTATCAGAACTTAATTTCTGATAATCCAATAAAGATCTTAAAAATTGAATAAGCCTTTAAAGAAAAATCAGCAACACATTTCTGATAAACAAAAGAATTTATGAATGAATTTTTCGAAAAACGAAAACTAATATTAGCTTTAAAAAGGGTAAATATCAATATCCAGTTTGTTTAATAGACAGCATAAGAAAAACTTTTGACATTGATTTTAATTTTCACTCGAGGAAAATATTTTATTTCTAAGCTTTTAAGAAAGTCATTAGATTTAATAAAAACGGAATAAGTCTACTTTATGCAGATTCAGAAAAAGAAAATTTTTGATTATTCATTTAGTGTTCCTAATCAAAACATAGCTATATCATCATTAGGTGTATCATCATCATCATATCAATATATCATCACATCAGATTTCAAAGTATAATAAAAATATAATTTTCTATGCAGAAAAAAAAAGACAAACTATATAAATATCCATTATGCACTTAGTTTATAATTTTTCACTATTATCATGCTACAAATTGTCGTATACTATTGATCAATATTCACTAATATTACATAAAACTGGAATGTTGTGTTAAACCATACGAAATTTATATAATATATAGGCTAATGAGGAAAAGACGAAAATATAAATATTCCTTAGTTTTTTAACTATTTTAAAATTTTAATTTAAGTAAAAATTTGAGGTTCTGGTTCTATAAATTTAAATAATAATTTAATAAGATTCTTTTGAACCATTACATGAATAAAATCCCTTTGAAACAAATTATAATTAGAAATGCATTAATTCACTTGTTTCCTCAAAATGTTAAAGTCATTTGAAAATTGTAACATTCTAATTCGGTAATTAGATTAAATAGCAACTATGCATATTGCATATGGCAGTTGCACATAATGATGACAAATAATAACTAAGCTAATTTTCAGAAATGTGGGAATTCATTTAGCAATGTGAATTATTTCATCCACAGTTATCAGTGATGATGAATGGTTATTCGAATGGACTCATAAAATAACTAAGTCGTTGCCATACTGATACATTCTCAGCTTGATGCCAAGATATTTAATATTTCAAAATGTATTAAAAATGAAAGTCTTTGAAATTGAAAGAAATTGTGAAAGAAAATGAAAGTAATTGTTTGTGGTCATGGTAAACATTAAATTTTAAATTGTTGCAAAACGCTTTTAGTATCCGGTAAATTGGAGAGATGAATAAAGTTTAGGTGTCATATTTATTATATGGTCAGGATTCCGAATCAGAAGATCAGTTCCAAAGCACACTTGTGTTATTAACATTCAGTTATTGATGTACCTAAACAAAACACGAAACCGACGAAGTAAAACAAAGCTCTAACAAATATTGTGACAAAACTGGTTAATAATAATTTTAAGGATTTTTAATTTAGGTTTTTTTTTTTTTTTTTTTTTTTTTTTTTTTTTTTTTT
>JAOUZG010035502.1:2548828-2559845 GCA_026289955.1 Argiope argentata | reverse complement strand
ATATATATATCAACTGGTATCGATATTCTTTTGTTAGATTTACTCAGGAAAGAGGATAAGGCTCCATTGAGGAGTTGTCGTATTATCATATGGGAACATGATGTTGCTTTGGGGACTTTGGTGCCTCCGAAATTTAAAAGCAAAATATGATATTTATAGCATGTCGGAAAATATCCGTTGAAGAACTTTTTTACCTGCTTTTATTAGTATTATATTATTATGCATGGCTCTTTGAAAACAAGTGAATTTTTATAAAATTCACCTGCTTTTACTGGTATTGCTTTATTATTACGTATGTTTCTTCACAACAGATATGTTTTTAAAAGATTGACATAGATCTGTGGCATCTGTTATTTTATTTATCTGTGGCATGTCAAAATCGATTGAACTCTAAAACTTTGCTTGTCAGCTAAAAAAAAAAAAAACTTTAAATGAATGCGACTCGTTGTCAGAAAACCGCAAGGAAATTACTCAGAGTAGAACGGTGACATATTTATTATTTATTTTTTTATTAAAACAAGCCGAGAGAGTTTGGATATTAAAGTGAGTGCCTTTTGAAAATAGTTTGAATGTTAGAAAAACACTTGATAAACAAATTTTAAAAAAAAGTATTCATTATCCTTTTTCAGTCAATATTAACACTAATTTTATCTATCTTGTAATATGGTAAAGTCGTTATAAATTGAAAAACTCCTTTTGAAAAAAAATATGTAATTGTATTTTTCCCGAAAAGCCACCTTAGTAAAACTGTTAAGCCTTCCGAAAAGTATAGGAAACTGGAATATATAAAACAAAAAATAATTAAATGCTCTGAAAATGATATTCATTTTAACTTGATGAAAGTCAGTGTTTTTTTTTCTTCAAAATTTCTCAAAATTAACTTTAGGTTAACAAATATATGCAAGTTTATTTGCTTTGAAACATTTCCAGAAAAATTTAAGGGAAATAATTCTGTAAACAGCTTATATCTATAGATAATGGATGGATCGTGTTAAATTTCGAGTTTTAACATTTCCATTTAATCTAGAAATTGAATATCAAAGATATTGTTTATGTTCGGGTTCATTATGGCTAATTTTAATTCTTCAACATGGCTAATTTTAAATGATACAAACTGTAGGTAATGATTTTACGTAATAATATTATTGTGCAAGTAAAAGTTGATTGTTAGTAAATTTTATTTTATTTGAATAAGATTGAATTCCGTAACCTTTTTGAAGCAGTGTCATTTTCAAAAATTATCCTTTCTTGTTCGCAACCATTTTCTCTTGTTGAACAAAAATGTAGTCATGATGATTTAAAGTTTAAACGGTACTTTTTTAAAAATATAAATTCATTGCATGATATTTTCTCGAAGGTAATCTGAATGCTGTATAAAATTTTGAAAGGAATTATAACCACGATGGAGGGTGATAATAATGAACATGAATTATCTTATATTCATTCTGATAAATTACTTTATCTCTATGAGCCCGGATACAACCTAAATTGTGCCCCTTCGAGGAAGTCCTAACTTTGACGTTTTTGAATGTATAACCGAAATCGAGGAAGTTAAATCATGATCAGATAATCTTGTAATTGTGTATACAAAAAAAGCATTCTCTAGATTTTAATGTATTTTAAATCTACTCAATATTTGATCTAATAGTTTTAAAACTCTTAAAATAACATACCCAGAATAATGTGTGCAAAATGTATTGAAAAGTTTTTATATCAATAAAACTGAATTTTTTTATGACTAAGAAATTCTTCATTATTTTGATATTTAAGAAATTGGCGGACTTATGGGTATCATATTGACTTATAGTATGGGTAGTCAATAATATAAAATGTATTTTAAAAACAAAATGCTAAAATAATAGTGCTGCATTCAGAGAAGTATATTTCATACGTATGTATATTCGAATGTTTTTTGAATAAGATAAAATAGAATAAATGTCCATGAAAGAATAACACACTCTTGGCATGAAAACTTAATTTAAATATATTTAGCATCTGTTATAGATGATATATTTCTTTAATAAACACAAAATTGCCCTTTTTTAAGGATTTATTTTTTATTATGTTTTATGTAAATAGCATTATCAGTTATAAATATTTAATAGTATACAAAAAGTACATTGCTTTATTAAATAATTATCTAATTTTTTGAAGTTTAAGACAGTTAAACGAGGCTTTATTTTTAGAATTATTTGATCAGAATTAAAGTTTCTAGAAATAAATTTATTCTCAAATGTTATAAAAAATAAAGGCAGCCATGAATAATTATCAACATGAAGATAAATTTAGGAATTTCAATATCTTTAATCAAAAATATTCAAAAGTAATTCTTTTCTAAAACTAAATAAATCATAGGCCAAAAGAATTAAATAAAAAAGCTGTTGAAATAATTCTCTCTGTACAAATAAATCTCTTTCCCCTGTTTGATTTAAATTTTATTTTTGTTTTTCATTCGTTTATCTTTGCAATGTTACTGGCCTTTTCATTGTTTCATAACTTTCGTGTAGTTGCATTTCAAATGCTGAAGTGAAAAATGCATGGTTAAATTGGAAAAATGTTTTCTGTAATTTTTTTTCTCTTGAATAAATGAATGTCAAAATAAAATTAAATAATTTAAGACGAATCGATAAATTCAGTTAAAGAAACAAGGATTATGTTTTTTTTTTTTTAAATAAAAATATAATTGTGCAAAATCAAATATCAACAGCAGAGTTGTACTTATTTAATTTTTTTTACCATTTATCTTTTTGGCTTAAATGTCACTAAGTCACTGTAAGTTTTAGCCATATGGGCAGATATAGGAGATAAAGTAGTGAAATACATAAAATAAATTACAATTTTAGTAATTTATGTTTAATCGTTGATTAATGTACATTTCTTTTTTCTTTTTGCGAGGTTCATATGTTTGAACAAATGTTAGATCTTTTAAAAGAAAACATTTTAGTTAATCAAAACAAAATAATACCAGCTCTTAGATTCATAAAAAACAAAAACTTTCAATTAGGAATAAATTAGAAAAAATATTACTTCATTAATCAGAAAACTTATTAAAACAAATCATAACTAAAATATAGCTTTCATGATTATTTTCCGAACTGAGATAACCAATTAATAGATTTCTTTAAATATATATTTTTTAGAATAAATAATGTAAACCCGAATACAAATTCTTGTGAAAATAACCCTACTTATTTGAGGAAAGTCCAAAATTAAAATATGATTTTTGAATAATGTATTCAGAAAACAAGTTTGGTAATATTTCAAAAAAAACCGTAAGAATTTCATGAAATTCACTCATTCTCTATATGTTTGTTCAATGAACTATAATTCTTTAAAAAAAGTTAGAGCGAAAAAAATTTATTCTATTATAAACATTGTACACACACACACACACACACACACACACACACACACACACACACACACACACACACACACACACACATATATATATATATATATATATATATTTATTTATATATATATATATATAATAAAAATTATCAGAAACAAATTTAAAAGGAAACTATTGTAATATTTTTAAAAACTGTGTCTAACTTTTCATAATGGTATGGTTAGAATAACATTTTAATTTTATATAGTACTCCAAAAGATTATTTATCAAGTTCATATGAGCAGTTATTATTTTATCGGCTGTTTAGACCTAATGTTTCAATATTTAAACAGTGCTACGCAAAATACGTTGTTACAAGACGCTCTGCTTAGAAAGCAAAGCAAAATAATTTCATTAGTATTTGCATACATTATACTGCCATACATTTATATTTTCATGGCAATATTTTTCATCACTTATTATTATAGTAATTTAGATTTATAGATAATATTATCTAGCAGAACTAATTAAAAAAACAACAACAACACATGACTAGCTTCGCTTTTTTAATCATAGTCTTCATTCAAATGTATGCTTCTCTTCCTTATTTATAATCAATTGCATGAATAACACCAAATGTGATTTACCTCCAACTTTCAATTGAAGTAACGATTGAGCAATGAAACAAGCATTACGGAATCCAAGCAGTTAGTTCAAGTTTTTTCAGGTAATGCAAAAGCAATGCTTTCACAAAGGATAAACATAAAAAGTATTAATTGCCCATCTATGCTAAATGGATGGAAAAATGGATTAAACTCTAATGTCAGGAATCATAGTAGCAGAAATAATGAAACAATATGAATTATTATTTTTGTAATGCCTAAATGTGACATGACGCCTGAATCTGGTTTCATTATCCTAAATTTTGACATTATTAGATAATATTTAAAAGATATTGAACATAGCACCCATAAAATTAATCAAGGTGTTGAAGCCAAATGTCCTATTATTTACAGAGACCTAAAGAGTTATCGTATTAGTTAAACTAGCAATGTATAAAATGTATTTAAAAACATGTTTGGCAATTAACTAAAGTGAACTATCAACTTTTCTGATAATCAATAGCAAACTAAGTGAAACGAATATAAACAGACAGTTCCTTAAATTCACAATTAATTCTTGATTTCAGAACTGGATTTAAATATTACAGTTTCAAAAATGTGTTGTTCGGAGCTTTCTTATATCTAAGAAGACTGAAATAAAGACACGGATAGCTAGAAAAAATTGCGTTTATTAGCACCAGGCAACCCGCTGGAGAATAGAATGAAGAACTGAGTAGAGCTTAGTTTTTATACATCTGGATAACTTTCGAGAATAATCTCGCTCGAATAGTAGAAAAAATCATCTGGATTTTAGAGAAATAATAATATCAATTTCAAAATTTCAGTCTTTGGATAAAATGCGCTGGCCAGGAATCGAATCAGAGACTAAAGGATTTACAGTCCAATGCTCTACCAATCGAACCATGGTGAATCACAACATACTCTTTTTGCGGCAATATTTAAGATGATGATTTCTACATTTGTTTTTACCGTTTTTAAATTTTGAAGATTTATCCATTTTGATGTTCCACAAAAGGAAAAATAAACGCAAGCCAAAACTAAATTTTCATAATATGAGACTAATTTTCATAAAATGAAAAGCACTCATTTCGTAATAAAAGCTGCTTACTATTTAATTTAAAATTTGTTATTCTTCTCAAAATCTTAATAAAACTATCAAAACTAAGACGAAAAAATTATTTCCGTTTTTTGTTACGCACATACAATAATACCTTCACAGCAATTTTTTTAAAAATATTCATCGAGAATGCTTAAACCTTTGTATTAGAAATCGAATTGAAGAAAACAACTTCATTCAAAATAGTTAAATCTGTTTCAGAATGAAATATTTCATCATTTTTTACAAAAAAATAATTTTAATAAAATATTAAACAGTATTTTGAAAATTTATATACCTCCGTAATGACCTGATCAAAATAAAATAATTAAATATAAGTTTTAAAAAATATGTTTCTGTTTTTATGACTAGCTTTTTGAAAATTAAAATATTTTTGTATCAGTTCAACGGTCTCATTAAACTGGGACAATATAAAGTTACAGAGAATATGACACGTTTATCTTGTTTTAAAGAATTCAATGTTCGTGGAAGAATTATATTATTTAGAAAAATAAATAAGAAATGTCATTTTAAAAATCTCTTAATCTCAATTTGAAATGGATACAGAATTGTATTTAAAGGAATTTATATATTCGTACAAATATTTAAATTTAAACTTATTTTTCTTTGCAAAATTTTTTTGTATCGCAATAAAGTTAAGAAGTCCACATACGTTCTGTAGATTTAGAAAAAGAAATTGCAATAAGTATTTTCGTAATTGTCTAGTGGTTGGTTTAACCAATCATTGTATAAATTAATAAGGAAAAATGAGATTGCAATTTCCTACTATATTGCAGATTTTCGAAGAAATTAAGGAAGTTAAGTAAATATTCTTTCAAGTTATATAAAATTGTGGTCGGAATTAGATAGTTAATGATTAATACTGAAACTCACTTTTAATTTTATCCAACACAATGTTCTGAATAGAAGCTGGATTATATTTTGTAGAAAAATAATTAAGTCAAAGAATTTGGCAATATTTCGCTGCCACCCGGCTATCAGAAAAGTGATAAAATTAACAGTTTCGGTATATTTTCTAAAGATTATGGATCAACCTAGTATAATCAATAAAGTTAAAATTTCAGAAATATAGATGGAGCAAATAACCCAATAAAATATTCAAGGAACTACTCTCCTTAATACGTTCTTGTATTTTCTCCACATGATATATGGCACATCTCTGCAACCCAAAAATCTGTGTCACCGCATGATAAAGAATGCACACTGTGCAATTTACTATGCCATTCTTTATCGCATTTTTTTATTCCCTACCCTTCAGGCTAAACAGATCCAAATCCTTCGTTTAAATCTCTGTATCAAAAGGTTTCTAGCGTACTAGCTTCACAAAATGTATCATTCATCATCATATTTACTCACTGAGAACTCCAATGTTAAATCAGCGCTAAAACCTGACATTGCAATCATTAGAAGCCAAGTCCCTTCTTGCCCTAAAAGGAAGAACGCGAACCATAACTTTTCCTGACTCAGACCATTTTTAAGAACTAGGTATTCATACAGCTCTCCCAATTTTTCTTCTTTTCCAGATTTTTAACCTCGTTTGTGGGGTCTGGGATTTCCACAAAAGCTGATTAAAAGAATTCTTATTCACTGCTCTATGTCATCTTCAAGCAAAGAGGGAGAATCTCGCACTCAAGCTGTACGTAATGATGACCCAGTTGAGAGATACCACTGTCTCATTCATCGTTGAATATATCATCCATATGATACGGAGGAGATATAGAGTGACTCGATATTTTTTTTTCGTGCTTCTCTCATTTTGAGGCTTAGATAATGTGCAAAGGAAAGAATGGCGTGACTGTGTTTTAATGCTTTGACATGGTTTTCTTTTTGATTTCGAAAAGAGCAAATGCAAAATTCAAGAATATGCAAAGGAGTAAATATATTGCCTTGAATATCATTTTAAGTATTTGCCAAGATTTCCGTCTTCATTTTAATTTTTAATTTTATAAAAGCAACGTGATATTTTCTATATGTACTTAAAAGTAGTTATTATGCTCCTTGTTCAGTTGACATATTATTCCTTAATGGTGAGAGAGATGAAATTAAATTCCCTGATTTCGGATTCTTATCCAATATCTTTTCATCTCTTTATATTTAACTAGTAATTATGGCCTGTAGAATAATAATAATATATTTAGGATGGCAATAAAAAAACTAATAAATAAAAAATTATATTTCATTAATATTTTGAAAAAAAATAATAAACGAAATTACTTTTCTTTTTTAAAATGTTTATCTTTGGCATACTTTTATTAAAGTTTCTTATTATAATGGAGATACTTTGATTTAGTAAACGTTTAGTTGCACTTTGTACTTATTTGATTTTAAATATCTTTATTTAAATAATTGTGCTATAATTCTGAACAACAGAATTGCAACAATCAAAGGGGAAAAGTAATCCAACAGAACAATCAAACGCTGAAAAACTAATTGTTGAATATTAGTAAATATTATTAAATGTTTATTTTAATTTCAATATAAAAATTATAGAAATACCATTAAATATTAGAGTGAAGAACGAAGATATATTACAAACAACTGTAAAGTTTAATTTTGAATTTATCATTACCTAATGTTTTTATATTAAAATTTAAACATAATAAAGCACTTTACATTTTACCTTTCTTTACATTTCTATATTCTGTCTACATTTAAAAAGCTTTTTCTTCTAAAAGTTCACAATTCTTTTAGTTGTTAATTCAAAAGCCATTTATTTGGGTTTCCAAATTAGTTTGTTTTAACTGTGCTATGAAAGGAATCAATGTATGTGATTTTTTACAAACCAATACAGCTGAAAATTAACCCGAAAGTACTAAACGGAAGCAGATAGCCTTCCTACATTTTATCAAATACACGCCTCTCCAAATTATAATTTAGTTTATAAAATACTATATCAAGAAGTTACGTGTATTAATAGTTTTTTAACGAAATTATGAGAGTTACATCTGCTTTTAAATAGTTTTTATAGTTATAAAGCATTTCCTAAACAAGAAAAATGGGAATGAATTCAGAACACATTTCTGAATAATTTCATTTTGTCCACTAATGATTCCATGACAGTTTTTGTTTTAGAATTGTCAATGTAATTTTCAGCAACGAATTTTTGAAACATTTCAATAAATAAATATTCGATAAGGTATAGCTTTCTTTTTGAAAATGCATATAATTTCTAGCTCATTCCCTTCACCATAGCTGTTAGTATGTTTTGCATAAAAGTTTCAGAAAATCTCAGATGACACAGAATACTAAATAACCTGCTTAATTACATGAGCGTATAATACTAATAAAATATTATAATAGAAATAAGCAATCGATACATATAAAAGAACTGATATTTTTTTTTCTTTGCGTTTGTTATAATACATGGTTGGAAAGGGAGAAGTTGTTATCATATTATTATTAAATCCGATCTAATGAATATCATGTATTTATAATAAGGTTTCATTATATGTTATGTTTCAATATATTTTCATGTAATTTCAATAACATTTTCATGTAATTTCAACTTTAATGAAATTTTTGAGTTAATTATTAATTTCTCTTTTATATTGTTACTAACAACCAAAAAGAATCACAGCAAAATACTCTTACTGTTTATCAAATTTTTACACATGGACCAAGATTAAGGATGATCAGCAACAGCAGTTTCTTCCACAGTTATACTATCAATGTTATGCCGCAAACAAACACATTTCCGTCAAACAAATTGAGCAACAACATAAAACTTACTATAGCTTCTTCACTATTTTTACTGCGCTCCCCCGAGGAATAAATTTCCTTCATTTTTAATAAAATAAAGTTTTTTGAAGATATAATGTTGATATTTAATAAAAACATTTCGTATTAATTATTTTCATATAAATAAATTAATTTATCCAATTCTTTTTAATAGCCTTTGACATCTTAATTTTGTCTTCATAAAATAAATAATAACTGATAACCATTGAGTAATGGCAAAACTACAAGAATAGCTATTTTTAAATTATGACCTGAAGTAGATGAATTTCTTTCTTTAAAAGCATTTATTCAAAATATTTATTTATCAATCTTTGATAATAGCAAAAAATATCTATACAAGAATAATTCTTACGGCTGTCTTACGTCCATCACATCTTTAAAGCGAAGGCTTGAGATAGGTATAGTTTTTATTTGGTAAAGTTTTTGTTTATTTTTTTGAATAAATCAAGTCATATTGAAAATTCATTTCATATGAAGCTGATTCAGCTTGTTGAAAATAGAACTATCACATGAAACATTATGTACTCAAAGCGTTGAAACTTTATCACTTACAACGCAGAAGCCATAATTTCTTTCTCCTAAGTTTCGTTTCCTGTATAAAATATTTTGTCTTCATAAAAAATGCATATATACATAAGCTGTGACACAAAGACAATTTTTTTAATTCCATATCTAGATTCATTATATGTAATATACTATTTATAGGAGCAGGAAGAACCAAACATTCGTCAATTGCAACATTTTCATGATAAAATAATTTTGACTGAATTTCTATCATTTTTTTTAAAAAGATCTCCCATATAAAAGAATATCTCCTTATTTTTTCTCATAACAAAGGGGTTGATAGCCGAAGCGAATACTTTCCAATAGTTTATTTGTGTTCTTCCTAAATGACCTAGCAATATATGAGGCAAGAATTTTTATACAGTAAGAGAAAAAAATATTTCATACTGATCAAAACAATTTATAAAATGCATTTGAAAAAAAATGAAATACATGAATGAAATAATATAATATTAAGTATAACAAATTAAAATCCTTACTGCAGAATTAAGAGTCTTGATTAAAATAATTTTTGCATGAATGTTTAATATTTTCAGTTCATAATTTTTTTAAGTTCAACAGGCATGATTAAAACAGTCATATTAATATTTCAAATATATATATAAACTTAAAAAGTAAACTCTAACATTAACCTATATTAAAAGGGTTAATATTAAGAAGAAAAAAGTGAAATAAATTACTTCGGTGATTGAACTTCAAATTGATGGAATGAAAATTCTACTTTCTTTCTTTCTTCCCGATTAAAGACATCTATCGCTACTTTATGACAGTTATTTAAGGCGAAAATTGAGCAGGTTTTCATTGATATATAGAAGGGTCCTTATTCAGTAATGAGTCTTTGACAAAAAATCGATTCCTTCTCTTCGAGTGATCTCAATTATGTATCAAAATATATCTCAAAATCTGAATTACGTATCAGATTTCAATGTGTTATTTTTATATCTTCCTGCGTTTTCGTAATATATATCCTCCAAAAAAATTCAGCAATTTTTATCAGACACTATAAGAGTTTTTTTCTTTTGTTTTCTTTAAATCTGCATTATATAAAAATTTTATAGCTAAAATTTGATCTGTGAAGCCAAAGTTTTTGTTTCATTAAAATATTAATTAAAATGTTATTGTATTTTTTATAATTTAGAAATTTCAAAAAAAATATATAAAAGGTTTCCTTTGGTGGGTGCTGCAAAAATAACCTTAATTAAATTCCAATAATAAATTTAGATTTAATTAAATAGCCTTAATTAAATTCTAATTAATAAGCCCTTCGAAGTTTTCAAAATTTATTATAAAAGCACATAATAGAATATGTCATTATTGATTTAGAATATTTTCATTTTATTAATGTTTAATTTTACAAAGTGGCACACATTTTATCATTTATAAAATTTTAGCAAATATTATTAAATTGTCATGAATTAATTACTCAAATAGTATCAATATTAGTCTTGTTTCTTAAAATAACACCAACGTTTTATTTTTTGGGAATAAAAAGTTTACATTTTTTTACGAAATCAGGCATTAGCTTTAAGTTTCTGAATCTTTTATTTCTTATCTTTTTAATAAAGGATGGAATTATTTAACTCAGAAAGCCTTTATGGGCCTGCCCAACGAATCATTGTTTGACGCCCCAGGCGCATATAT
>JAOUZG010035502.1:2533819-2548428 GCA_026289955.1 Argiope argentata | reverse complement strand
AAACAAGAATTATTTTAGAAATGAGAGCATTAAAAGCATATGAAATATTTCATTATCTGAATGTTGTTAATGATTTAGCCCAAAGGAAATGAAAATTGAGTACTGACTTTAATTGCTTCCTTAGATAACAAAATGATGATGAGAAAAATCAATTCCTTGTTCTGAGATTAAATTAGATATAGGAAAAAGGACACTATTCATAATAAAAAAAAGTTATAGACATAATTAAATACAAATTCATTTTTCTAGATGACTTTTTAAAGATGACATTTAATAATTACATTTAAACTTGAATAATATAAGAAATTCGTTGAATTACTGTTATTTATTGCTCACAGTAATAAATAGCAATTTTATGAAGATTAATTTAAGTGAATTTATTCTTCCTATCATATTTTCAAGCATGACGAAATATTAGTTAATTATTATATGACAGTGAATTAATAAACAAATTATATTATTTTACACACTTTAATGAAAAATTCAAAGAATGACAAAAAATAAAAACAAAATTATCTTCAATCGCTAATTTTCGTCACAACTGCCATTCATGCTGAGGTATTTCACCCACCTCTAGATCAGTTTGAAAATCTTAATTTCTTAGACATCTGTTGTCTTCTTGTAGAATTTTGTTACTCAGTCCTCTTGAGGTCAACATCAGAATCAGGCATCTGAGCGAGAAATGAAATATTTCTGATTCTAAACAGTTGAAGGCAAGATAATTATATCTATAGATCATATGGGACATGGGGCATGGGCAGGTGCTTCAAGACTCACAAACACAAATTTTTGCAATTTTACACGAACGTGAAAAACTACGCTTAAGAAAACAAAACTTATAGAAAATATGTTCTTGATTCAAAGCTACAGGTGCCCTGTGCTTATATTCCTGATGAGGTTCTTCCATTGATAGTCAGAAACTTGATTCAGACAATAATATAAAACGGTCAGGTCGACAGCGGTGCAATTAGCAGCTGATGGAATCATCTGAGATTGGACTATTAAAGCTGTCCCCGCACTGTGACAAATTCTTCAATGAATATTAGCAGTTATATACAAATTCAAAGAATAATTAGCCATTATATCCAAATTCAAAGCCTGATTAGCAGATATATTTAAATTCAATGAATGATTAGCAGTTATATTCAAATTCAATGAATGATTAGCAGTTATATCCAAATTCAAAGCATGATTAGCAATTATATCCAAATTCAAAGAATGATTAGCAGTTATATCCAAATTTTAAAAAATGACCAGCAGTTATATCCAAATTCAAAGAATGATAAGCAGTTACATTCAAATTCAAACAATGATTAACATTTATATCCAAAAGCAATAAATTGCCAATAGTTTCATCTCTGTTTCTAAACTTCCAATTCTATTATCATTCATTGACTGATTTTTTCCCTTATTGTGTACAATATATGTGCATTAATTTTTAGTATACCTTCAAATATAGGAGAAGATTTGATACATTAACAAACTATGTTAAATAGAAAAACAAGCATAGATGATAGATCATGAACAAATTTACAAAAGTGCCTGAAGTTTTATGTTCATTAATGAAAATGAAATTTAACCCAAATATTGATCCCATTTTATTCCTAATTTTTAATAGTATCTGTCATTCTCATATTTTTTCTCCTAAATGAATACCTCCTAAACCATCAGGCTAGATATCTTTTGTTCATGAAAAACATCTTCATTTTAGTGTTTCAGAAATGAAATATTAACAAATTGTGTTAAATAGAAGAACGAAGAGAAATGAAAGATTTTAAACAAATTTTCAAAAAAGGCTTCAAATTTTACTATTAATTATATTTCAATCAATGATCTTAACCCAAATATTGATCCTACCTGATTTTCAAATTTTAATGGATTCTTCCTATTTGACGTAGCAAACGTATTTAATTTTGCTCATATTTCTTCTCCTAAATAAACACCTCTTAAAGCATCAGGCTAAACACCTTTTGTTCATGAAAAAACATCTTCGTTTCTGTATTTCCCAATTGATGGGAACTAAAAGCTAAAAGGTGGTTTTCGAAGATCAACGAATACTTTTCCTCATAAATTATTTACCCTATTACCCACTTACCAAACGAAAGTAGAAATAGAAATGTATTCTATTAAATGGCAGAAATCGGTTAGGCATCAAGTTCGTCTTATCCAAATATGACATTTCGAATTCATAAGAATTTGGATAGATGGCTTTATAAGCAAGATATTCACTTATTCATAAAGTTTCTATTTAATTATAATAGATTCTTCAGATTCAAATCAAATATAATCACCATCACATAATTTAGAATAATTGAAAACGAAAAGTCATTCAACTGACACACATCATTCGGAAATGTATTAAATATTCGATATCCAGAACATCATGAACACGAAATGAATCCTAAAGTGATTTCTAATACAACTGTTGAAGTCGTTTGTGTTAAGATGCACAGTTAAAATTTTTTTACTATACTTACAGAAAGTTTTATGATACGGGTATTAGTAAAATGAGTTTCACCTTCTTTCAAAAGTAGTGCTTCTTTCAAAATTTGAAAATCTTGCCAAATAGTTATTACATTAATCGTATTCATTGACACAAGCAGAGGGACGAATTTTTGAAATTGCGATTTTCTTAGATTCTGAAAAATAAAGTATTACTCTATATAGCACGTATGTCAATTAATCAAATTAGCGTAACTTGAGGACATTTTAAAAACCTTAAAAATGTGTTTTCAATGGTATTTTAAACAATTATAAATATATATTGAAAGTTAGCCTTTTTCGATTTATAAAATGTTGGAAGCATGTAAAAGATATGGAAAGAAATTTTCTAATATACTTACATACTACTGTAATATCTCTTTTCTATTTAACAAAGAATAATCTTTATTTTAAATTTATTGTGGTAATAATGAATGTTGGAAAATTAAACTATACAACAGAAAGCTTAATTAAATATAACTGATTTACAATTTAAAAGGAGAAATTTTTTTTAATATTATTTAATATCGACTTGCAGTTTGTTAGCGCAATTCGTTTAATCTTCATTATAGTTGCATTATTTAATTTACAGTGTTCGAGTTTTGCATTATTCAATTTTATCCTCATAAACAGTATTTAATAATCTATTATCTAATAGTAATCTTATCTCAATACCGAATTAACCTTATAATAATGCAAAATTTGGGAAATTTAAAAATAAAAGCATCGAAATTGGGATAAATAAATCACAATCACACATATTCTCATGTGTGTGCGTGTATGTGTGCGTTATTAACTATCATTTAATAAAGCATCTAAAAATTATTCTTGTAAAGTTTAATCTCAAATAGTGAAAAATTTGCGGTAATTGTTCTTCGTAGTAATTATATGCTATATTACTTGTATCAGTAATAATAAAAGACAAATTTTTATTTCGGAATTTCAACAAAAAATATTCCTGCCTTTTATTATTCTGGTGGCTTCAAAATGTTCATTTCAGACTTCAGAATTTAACCGTGCTATTCTGTTTGGGTCTATAGGACCGAAAATAAAATTTGTACCGTCATAAAAATATATAACGGGGGATATTTTTAAGACACTTTTTGATGTATTTGGTAAATGAAATAAATATATATTCTAAGAAGTATATAAGTTAATTTTTTTTATTTAGAAGAAATTTTACACATTGTTTAATTAGAGTCGATATAACTCAATATAAAGAATCATTAATTTGAAATTGTACTTGTTTAATGTTATTTAGGATAATTCAAAATAAAAAAATAACAAAATTTTCTATGTAAGTTATCTGTTTTTGAAATTTATTTCGTAATATTCTTTCTAGATCTTTTCCAAGGGTCACAAGAGGATATCATAAATAATCAGTGCATTTGAGGTAGTATTCAATTCCGAAATCGAAAACGAAGTTCTAAATATGAAAAATATTTTAGGAGGAAGGGTTTATGGAAAAATGTGAGAAAACATTGAAAGAAAAAGATTTCAAACTTATATTACATCATTATCGTTAGCTGTCTGATTTAATCCATATGCAAAATGAACAAAAGGCTTATAATATAAAGAAACTGGCAGAAATATATTCCGTATAACAATATCCCTCGAAACAATTTGCGCCATATTGAAAGTTATTCGTTTTGATAATAAATCTACTCGTCAAAAAAGAATAAATGTGGATAAATAAGCTGCAGAGCGTGATATGTGAAAATAGTATATATAAATTCTATCAAAATTATTTTATCTGAATGAAAATATAACTGCAAATGAATTATTTGGATTTTAATGCCAAAAATCATTCAAACTCTGTATACCAAGTAACTCATCTAAATACGGGATAAAAATATAATCTTTCTGATAGAGTAAAACTTTGTATGTACTGAAAATGTAAATTTACACTGAGAAAGGTCAATTGGCAATTAGAGAAAAATCATGGAATATTTGTCGTGTGTGATATCATTTATGTTTATTCGGGGTACAATATTAATGAGATAATTTCTTTCACATCTTAAAACTTAGAACAGCATCTTATAAATACGGAAAATGGCTATTCTTGGAAACATAAAAAAATGAGAACTTCCTGAACAAATGTTAAAAAAAAGTTCAATGTCCTTATTGCTAAATAAAATCAAAAATCAATTAAGTTAAAACTTCCAGTTTTATTATTTTAAATCAAAGAATAAGCTTATAATACAAATCAGTTCTTAAAATTCGTTTATTTTATTTTTTCAACATTTAAAGAGTAAAAATAAAAACATTTTAAAAGAAAGTAGAAGAAAAAGTGACTATAATTCATACATTTGTTATATATTTTTTTTACTATCTGCAGTATTATTTTCCGATAATATATTTTTTATAATGAATTATAATTAACTACTATAATTTAAAAGGCATTCTTTACTCAATGAATTAAATAATTCCATAATTCACTACATGTTTAGCTTGAAATAAAAGATACATTTAAAAATGTTATAAAAGATTATATTTTAAAACAATTGTATTTATAATCTAAATCAATACACATTTATTTCAAATTTGGAGTATCCCATATTCTAATTCAATACATACTTATTTTTCGAGTATTTCAATATAAAATTCATATGAATTGAAGTTATATTCAATAATGAGGCAGTATATTGAAATATCGGTGAGTGAAATAAACCCTCTTAAATATTGTACATTCTCCTGGTCAGGAAAAAATACTATATGTCTATAATTAAAAATATATAGTTCTAATTGTACTTTCCTTACTGTTTAGACATCCAAAATAACTCCAACAATACTCAAAAATGCCATTATGTAAACTATTCCGGATATATTCTATCAAATCTCTATCGCATCTTTCTACATTCGCTTTCATTTATGTAAACAGTAATGCCATCTATCTACATTCTTCTATTTATTCTTTGCCCAAGAGTTATTGATTGGATAAATATGATTCAATCACATATCAAAGAAGTGAATGGGTTGATGATTAAATGATGATGATATATTAGATAGCAGAGATCTATTAATACATAAATAAATGGATAGGAATGGATTTTGTCTAGGCTCGGGATTTAACTGAACTTTCTATAGAAATAAATATATAAAAGTTTTAAATATTGAATAATATTTGCATTTTTTTGCTGAAGTATTTACTGAAATTTTTATTTAGTGTCATTAATTTTATTTGAAAAAGCAATTTTATTTTCGTAAAGTAAAAATAAAATATATGGGTGTATAGAGAACAAATCTTTATTAAAAATTTTTCAATTGTATGCTTGGAAGAAGTTTGTTATTAAAATGTTAACATGAAGCATATAGTAATGTCAACAATAATATTTTATATTTTGAAAAATCAACAATTTTACTGTTGTTCCTGTTTACTTGAATTTTTCTTGCTATTCATATCACGCTTTAAAAACCCTAATATCTACACTTTTGGAGAAAACTTTCAACGTCTATTCTTGGTCCTGGAGACATTTTATAATTTGAAATATTTTTTGGTAAATATGAGCTATAATATCGACACATTGCCGAATTTAAAGTTTGAATCTCAAAAAAAGTTTTTCCGATACATTATATTATACATGAAAAGTTTTTCATCTTATTAAATATCAAAATCTCATGATGATGTTGACGAAAAGAAATTTGGCATTCATGATTTTCAAAACAAAAAATAAATTATTTCATTCAATGCTTGAGACTTTTTATTATTTTATCCCTTTAGAAATTTCCTGTTAATGAAAAACTTAATGAGGATTCCTTAATAAGTTTTGGTAACATGATGTATTCAAAGTTTATAAAAGAATACATTTTAAAGTATAAAATATCACAAATTAAAAAAAAAAGTATTCTTTTGTGATTTGTATTGATGTTCCAAAAGAGATGAAAAAAATTAATTTTAGAAAATAACTCTCAAAGCCTATCTTTCTATGCTTAAACAGAAAAAAATATTTAAACTATTAAAAAGTAACAAGGATTTTCACGTAAAATTATTTTTTAAAGTAAAAAAAAAATCAAACAAGAAAACTTCTTTTAAAATTAATTTTCCAAAAATATTTTTTAAATTAATTTATTGTGGATATGTTAAGTTATTTAATGAATAAGATACACATTTATTTCTGCAGGATTTATTCAGAGGCTAAGACAATATTTGATTGTAAAATATTTAACTGCAATGATTTTTTATAAAAAAAACTTATAAAAATATATTGACTGATTCAAAATAGCAGTTGCGAAATTCCTTATATGTTATATAAATTGTTAATAATAATATCGTTTACTGTGTGATTATTTTCCCTGGTGAAGGATATATAAAAATCCTTTTTTAAGAATTATGTGATTTTTAAAACCCCTAATATAATATATATGCAGCTAAATCTTTGTTTATTAAGTTGTTTATCATATAATTTATTATTCAGTTTAAAATAACGGAAACAAAAATGAGGAAATATATTTAAGTCCCGACCTGTAATGCCTAATGTAATTTTTTATTTTTTTTCCTTTCAAATCTTTTTATGGAATTATATGGAATAATTATGTTTTCGATCACATCTATAAAAATAAACAAGCAAATTGACATAAACCTTTAAGCAAGATCTTGTCTCATATAATTATGATTAGTTTAAACAAAAGATTTATATATACAATAATATGACAATTTTTAAATAAAGATTTACTCCAATTTGTATTTTCAGATTTTTTTTCATACTTTCTTGGTAAATAAGTTAAATATTTTTTTTCTATTATCTGTTTCACATTCTAAGTGCCCCAAAAATTTTAAAGTATTTTATACAAATTGATTTCAGTTTGTATACAAATATATTTCTTTTGTAGGGATTTATGTTTCTACTGTAAAAGTGGAATTTGAAATTAAAGTCTTTTTTTTTAGTATGTAAGATGGCTATAAATGTCCTCCCAAAAATATTTTGGAATATTCTTCTTCTATGTAATAGAATATATTTTATTTTGATTACCATTTCTAAAGATCAATAAAGTTTTGCATATGATTTTATATGTAAAAATTTTGCAATTTCCTCTCGGATATGCAATTTTTTTATTTATAAATTCTTTTAATATATCTATTTTTTCATACTACAAGAAAAAAACTTAAAAACAAAACAAAAAAGGAAAAACGTTTATGAAATGTCATTCTTTTTATAGAAGCTCTTTATGAGGGATTGGAAATATATAGAATTTCACATAAATAAATAATTTTTTTTAAAAAAAAGTTAATAGCAGTTGCGAAATTCCATATTATATGCAATATAAAATTGTTAAGAATAATGTCGTCTGCTGTTTGCCTATTTTATTTCCTTTATATTACTTAAAATTGCAGCTTTCTGTGAATTTAATTTACAAGTGATATAAAGTATTTTTTCTTAAAAAATAAAATAACTACTATTATGAATCATTTGTATGAATAATTATCCTGAAATTATATCATTATCCACACTTAGAATTAAAAAAATGGGGAAAGGTAAAGTTTTTCCTATTACTTTTGGAAATAGAGCCATATTGTGAGTCTAAAATAGGCATTTTTCAACATTATATTTCAAGCATTTAAAACAAAAAAAATGAGTGTTTTCTTAAATCAGTAAAATAAAAAAATAAATATTTCTATATTACTTAGTTTCAAGCTCAAAATTAGTACTTAAATGCAAAATAAATGGTATAATCCTTGATTTATTCCACGTCCCACTACTGCATTTTGGACAATTAATACGAATATTAAGGAATAGAGATATTCTGATTTAACGCATGTGCTGATTAAAAAGTGAATATAATCTTTTATGCTTTTACAAAAATTGAAAATTGAAAAAATTGATCCTCAAAATTCTATAAATTCAATAGAATTCATAAAAAAATCATTGTGTCTATAATGAGAGCCCTGAAAAGAATAAGGTTGGTAACCATTATGTGTAAAAATAAAAAGATATGAATGAAAAGGCAGAAAATAAAAAAAGTATAAAACAGAATATTTAATAGATATGATTTTTATATTTTGAAATAAATATGTTGAGGCAGAGGTTTAACTTTAGATTTTTTTTCAAGTCAAGAAAACATTTAAATATTTTTGCAATTACTTAAAAAAATATTTTTTAATCACAACGAATAATCCAACAATTTTATAATAACGAATCCATGCATTATTGGATAGTTAAAATTCGTATTTAAATGTAATACTTAATTTTATGTTATACTTTTTTTTCCAAGAATATACATCAACTGAAAAATAATTAAATGGAATGATGTAAAATATAAACTTCTAAAATTATCTACTACATTTCATTAACAATAAACGTTTATGTACATGCAGTACTTCAAAAGGAAAGAAAACGTTACTTCCAGACGCAAAGAAGTTGGTTTAGAACTAAAATGTATGACTTAATAAATACTTCAAGATAAAAATTCACTTGAGAATCCCATCACTCACAGGAATTTATTTAATCCTTGCTTAAAACAGGATGACAATTTAAGGAAACTGTTTAATACAATTTTGTGAAAAAAAAAGTACAATTTTTAAACTAATAACTAATAAAGTTTTAAAGTAAATCTATTTATTAAATTGTTTGACAAATGTAATTTAGGAGAGGATTTGACCATGTATTTGAAATGTTTATTAAATCTTATGAAGAAAGATATCAAAACAGACCTTATTTCATTTAAATATATTTTTAAGTAAGCTATAATATTGTGTGTTCAAATAGCACTACAATACTACACTACGTATTCATATTCGTTAAAATTACAAATTTCATAAAAAAAATAATATGAAGCACGAAGCTTTAAGGGGTTAAATTCAAAATACACATTTATTTCTATTTACAAATATGAAATATTGGTGTTCGGATTATTTGAAGATAACAATAGAGAAGATAAAAAACAAATTGTATTTCAAACATATTTTACGAAAATAAAGGTTATAGGTCTATGGTCTAACAATTGTTTCGTATTAAATCTAGAAGGAATAATGAAATGCTATTTTTTATACAAAAGAACATTTATAGCTTTAAGAAATAACGTAGATCTATACACCAAACGCACATTTTGCAACAATAAAAAAAAGTCATCCTTTATTTTTAAAGAAAATATTTAATCAAATGAAGTGATTACAAAAAGAAATCAGTTAATATTGATTCATATGGATACAGCTCACTTTTTAAAACATGTAATTCATTCTGTACCTCAAGCAATTTATATCTATAATTATTATTTAATTATCTTATGATTCACCTTATGTGTTATACTTTAATCTAATTCTCATTTATATGCTGAATTTACTTGATGTTACTAATTCTTCTAGAAAATGAAAGAAATATCTCAAGGAAATATCTACAACGTATTTCTTCTCAAATATATTTTGAGAAGAAGTACCTTGTAATATTTTTTAAAAAAATGCTAAATAAGGAATAAAATAATTAATAAAAAAGGATTCTTTAATTAACAGATAAGGAAATATTCAAGATTTTTTTTTTCGTATTCACTCAACGACGAGAATTATGATAATTACAGCACATTTATATATTAATATTCAATATAATGAGATACAGTTGCAGATATATTATATAATATTTAATGTAACAAAAAATGAGAAATCTTATTTTCCGATTCGTACAATTTTTATTTTGCTATTTTTTTCCCTTTCAGTCTATAATATTTTATAATTTCTCCTCTATAATTAAGAGTACCTTTCATTTACATTTAATAATTGGTAATGTAATTTGTGCAAGCCCCTCTTCCATTTATTTTCTTATAGATCAAAATTTTAGTGACCCTCATATTAATATTTGTTTAGTTATATTTTTTCTAAAATTTTTTAATTTTAGCCTTTTTTTTCTGATAAATAACAATTTAAAATTAAGAATAAGGGTACAGGAAATTTGTCTACACATTTATTGTTATTCTGCTATTATATTTTCTAGTCAGACAAATACAAAAAAATAAAACTATTTATTGCTCTCAGCGGCATTGAAGAAATTCAAATTTCATAAATCAAACAAAAACTGGCCTTCTCATAACATTACAGAGATTATGTAAAAATGATGAATAAATATTTATTCTGTCTGAATGCAAGCATTACAGACTGCCACACAACTATTTTAATGAGTTCATAAAATAAATATTATATTAAAGAGATATCCTCATTATCAGAAGAAGACAATTTATATATAGAAGACATAATTATTTCTAAATATTTATATTATCGTTATAATTATAGAAGATTAAAATAATAAGACTTTTTATTAAATAGCAAGAGTGCTTAAAATTATTAAAACAAAAGTGAGAAAAAATCCAATTCGATAATTTTTATTTATGAAAAACGACGTGATTTATTTCAGAATATAAGCATATAAAGGCATGTACAAAAAATGCTAAAATTTTTCATTACATTATTATAATGCAAAATCGCATTGAGTACCCATGGGATATATGAGACAAAATAATATTTTAATAAACACTCAATCTCTGTCAGGAAATTACACTAACGCACTGAAGAGCCATAAAAACTGGTATAGCATGTCATATGCCCATAATGCAGTTGTTCAAATAATCAGAGAAACATGAAGTGGTCGACAACTCGTATATAAAACAACGGGTACCTGTATAAATTATTGCATCTATTCTTGCTAATGCAATGTCCGGTTATCAAGATTTATGTGATTTTTAATTAATCGTTGGAATACGAAATATGGGATTTTGAATCTGCAAATTAGAAAAAAAATTTGGATTGATTCCCTTTCTCAAATTGCCGAGGATTTGAATTCAAGTCCATCAACAAATATGCATGCGTAACATGCACTAATTTATACGAGTTTTCGTATATACAGACGATCTCGTGTACCTTTGTTGACTCAGCGGCAGATACATCTACGTCTTGCCTGTCCTCGCCGTCATTGGATTCTTAATGATTCGAAAAACACTGCCTGGTCTGACGAGTCTCGTTTAGAATTGCAACGGTTTCATGACCATGTGCTTGCGAAATGGAAATTACATGAATCCCCCATAACTACAATGAGGTACTCAAGATGACGTCGGCTCTGTGAAAGTATGAGACGTGTGCAGTTGACTAAATATGAGTTATACGTCTAGAATCAACTATGATAGATCAGTGTATTTCTAACCACCTGCAAGCATGCATGTCTAGCCCGCATTCTGATGGACATGGACAATTTCAGCAGGGTAATATGGTACCCCACAGATCTACAGATTGGGTTGAGTAGCATTCTTATGAATTTCGATACCTCTCTACATTCACCCCTAGAAACACACAAATATTGTGCAATATTGATCGATATTCGCAATATTGTTTAATATTGTGGAACAATATTAAACAATATTGAATATTAACTTAAACTTAATTTAATATACATATTATATTAAAGAAAATAATACCATATCGCACAATATTGTATAATATTATGCCACAGGATGTGCAACCTGAGACCTAATTCCTCTTACATGAACATTTTCTAGCATATCTAGAATGTTTTGCAACGTGTTGTATTCGAAAGATCTCCACCACCTTTTAATTCCATGACTTTCTGGACTACTTTGTAAGAATCATGGGATAATAAGAATACAAAATATCTTCACAAATTAATTGAATGGCTGTCACGTCATGCTGCGGCAATTCTGCTTGCTCATAGAAGCTCAACGCGGTTCTAGATTGGTGTATCAGTTTTTCTGATACTTCTGTGTAGTTGTATATTAATATTATAATAAAATAATAAATTTAAAATTCACAAATTATTCAATTTTCCAAAATGTAAGCTTATATAACTTTCTTTTGCGTACATTATAGGCAGACATAATTTCTAAATAAGATATAGTAATAGATAAATATAATTAATAGCAAGCATATAATTAATCGTGAAAAAATATTAACACTTTTAATAATTATTACAGAAAACCATATCTAATTACCATGTTCAAATTAAAGTAAAAATATTTTTTAAATATATATTTTAAGATAATTATACCATAGACACTTATTTATAATATTACTGTACATTTTATGTAATTGATAGTTTACATTATTTTGAGTTAAAAATTTAATGATAAGTGAAAGTGAATATAACTAATATGCAGAAATTATAGAAATTATAGCATAGTTCATATTGATACAAAATTCGTTTAAGTAATATAATATTTTCTAACGTTATTCGATGAATATTTTTATACCATTAATTTTTTTAAAAAAAAAACGTATTCTTCATGTTCAGGTTTTTAAGACGTAAATTTAAGATTTTTCACAGTCAATTTTGACTTTTTATTACATTTTAAATTTCAAGAGTAATGATATACACATAATAAATATTTTAATACGAATTTTAAATATTCTTGAAGAATTGTATTCTTTATTACCGTATCCATAAACAATGCTATTAGTATCATATTTCACTTTTACATTATCTTTTTTAAAAAATTTAAATCAATGGAATTCCATATATCTATTGAAATTTCAGATAAAAATCGCATTATTCATTGAATGTTTCTTATTTTAAGGAGAAGAAAATGTTTTGCAGACTTAATAATTTAATAACATTTCAATATGCATCTTGGATGAATTGATGAATTGATATGAATACGTTTTTGTTCAAAATTACTGTATTATACATTAATAAAGAGACCTAATTTTTTAAAACTCAAAACGATTTGCTCTACAGCAGAGAGTAGTAAGTAAAACGATTTTACCGATTAATACAATCTTTTATTCAAAGTATTTAGTTTCAAATCTGTTATCAGAAGATTTAGCAATTTAATTTTTCCCATAATCCTAAGTGGGGCCATAAACTATAACCATAAGGATAATTGAGATGAACGAAGAAAGGGAAGACCACGCTGTAGGACTGTAAAAAAATAATGGATGATTACATGTTTTTCTGTTAAGTTTTCCGTAACAACTGTTGTTCACTCCGATATATATAAATTGTATAAAATTTGTCTCTTGAAGATAGTTATGTTAGTGCAGTGGGGAATGAAATGAGGTTCATAATATTTCCTGGTACTGTTGTCCAGCAACGGAATCATATTAAATTACAAAGGAATCCTTTAAATCATATAGGAATCACCTGTTCTAAAACCAAGGACGATTGTTGACAGTTTCAACAAAATTAAAAAATGCGAAAAGCCTGAAAAATGCAGGGGCATTCGATTAAAAAATAACAACAACAATTGAGTGTTTTATTGTTATGTAGCAGTTAAGACAATTCACTAGGAAATTGAAGAGAAAGTGCATCTCTGGCTTTCACATAATGCCCCATAGTTAAGTATCTTAGTCTCCTATCCATGAAAGGAGCTCCACATAAAATGTCTATCACATTCTATCATTATAATCTTTAAAGTTATGGAGACTATGGAGTGCATAAAAGTAACAACATAGAATCCATCTTATCACTTTTTAAGCGGTTGTGGACATCTATAGGGAAATAAACAATTTGATATTAATTATCTGACGATTGTTGAACGAGAAGAAAATGGAAAAAGTTGCATCGTCTACGCAAACTGAAACAGCTGATCGTCCAGATATATTGTTCATCTGCCCGATTTTTCCAAAACTATTATTCATGTAGCATAGAACGATATCTGGTGTAATATTCTCATTGCAAATCCTCTTGAGCTAGCGAAATGCTCTTAATCCAGTAAGAGTGTTTTCTTCATTTTCGAGACCTAGTTTTTTTAACAGAACTTTGTCTTTTATTATCAGTCTGTTAGCATCTTGATATAGGGATAGAGCATCTTCCCCGTGATCTGGGTGTCCTGGTTTAAGCAAGGTTGTTTTTCTTCTGTGTTCTATCTGTGAGAAAAGGAGGTTGTGCAATAGAATGTGACGTATGAAATAGCTAAGTTGTAACCTGAGCATTAAATGGAGGTATTAAAAAGAGACACTCACTCGGTTTTAATCGTTTATATATCTGTCAATGGGTTTTTAAAGTATCATAAATAACAATAAACTAAATACAGACGTCCGTACATCAAGTACTCTATACTTTTATCATATTTGTGTTTTTTTCATGTGTTGCAAAAGAGATATATTAATTCAAATCACTTTTGATCAATGTTAAAGTGCTCCCTATTGGTGAAGTCAAATTATAAATTTAATATCTCCCAAATTAAGAGCTTACATTTTT
>JAOUZG010035502.1:2522556-2533809 GCA_026289955.1 Argiope argentata | reverse complement strand
TTAAAACAATAGATGTAAACTTCTTGGTTGCAGTGTTGCATTTATATGTAATACCACAAATAAATTAGCTGTAATTTCTGTTGCCAAAATTTGCAATTTATGACACAATGAAAACTTGAAATCTCACTTGTCGACGATTTTTTTGATTCGGTTTTTTATATTAAAAATTTTGAGTGCATAAGCTGAAATATCTATGGTTCGAATTTCGTATAATTATGACTCATAGAATGCCTTATATATCAGTCTAAATATGGAAAATTCATACCTTTTCTGTATAAAAACATGAATTTCATACTAAATATGCACTCAATATTTTTTTAAAAAAATTATAGTGTATTTATTTTTAAAAATAGTGTAAAAGTTTCATTCTTTAAAGAAAAGAGCATTGAAATATTCAGTAATAAATCTAGAAATTTTTTATTAAACCTTTTGAATTTGATCTTGATGTTTATTTGATTCAAAGGCTTTCGTTCTAAAAGAGTTACAAACCACTTTAATCATTGATGCAAATTCAAGGTGACTAGTCTGTGAACTAAAGCTAAGCCTATTTTTCAACGAAGAAATAGCTTTGAGAAAAGTTGAAGGAACATTTTTCATAATCCATTTACAAAATCCCATAAAATGGCCATTTAGGATAAAATGTATGACAAAAAGGAAAAACGAATCTGACATTCGAATAGAATAAACTGTTGCACGTTTCTTTGGAAATTGATGCGTTAATGATCGGTTGAATTCTCTCAAAAGTTAATTAAAATATTAGGAAAGTCCTTATCTCTCCATAGATAATATATCAGAACATGCATATTATATAAGAAGAAAAGAGAAAAGGGAAATGTACTTAACTCATATTATTAGAAAAAAACTATAAAAAAATTTCAATTAAGTATTTTTATTGGTAAAAAACTGAAATGTCCAGCAATTCAACTATTAAAAGTATGGAATTTGAAGTAACATATTAATCGATAAAAACGCAATTAAAATTATTTAAAATGCATTTAACATTCCAAAGAAATTAATTATCCAAATAATAAAACTTTAAAGCCTTTTTAAAGAGAATGCCTTCAAATTCAAAAGATATTGATAAATATTTTAGAAACAAACTTCAAAAATTAAACAAAATTAAAATACGTATAGATTGTTTTGATTTATTTGTGTTTAATAGTTCATTTTCTATTATTATGCTTTATTTTTTTATATTACTTTATTTTTCGTTCTCAGACAATCTATTTTAATTTCTCTATAATTATATTTTCTGAACAATATACCAACTATAATTTCATATGAGCAATATGATGTTTTAAAATAAAGAAAAAACTAAAATAAGATTTAGTTGCTAATAAAAGAAAATTTATACTAAGAAGAGTAAAATAAGGAGATTAAAGAATGATTTATTTATTTATTTTCACCCTATGATTCAAGTTAAAATCAAATAACAAAAGGAATTGAGACATTTCATATCTTCAATTCAGTATATAGAATACTCGACAGTAATTTTGTTTGTATATTAGAAATAAATGCGATTTCATTTAAAGGAACATTTTTTGTTTATACTAGGAATTTAGAACAACTAACAACATTAAAATATACTAGTCAATTATTTTTAGTTCATAAAATATCTTAATAAATATTTGATTTGATAGATTGTGTATCGAACTGCAGAAGTTTAATTTTCTTAGAAATTATATTTATACTTTGCACTTGTATACTTATGCTATAGAAGACAAATTGGTTTTTGTGTTTCTGCTTGTGTAAGAGCTGACCATCAACAGGTCAGACCTAGAGCCTTCAAATTTCGTAAACGAATATTTCTGAAAGTGAAAATGAAGGTAAATTTTTTAGATATAATTTAAAATAAAATTTTACCAATTTTTGCCTTTTTCTTCCGTAGTAAATTTCTAAAATATTACAACGAAAAATGATTTTTACCAAATTTTAAATTTCAAGAAGCTAAAATTTTAACCTATGTATGAAGTTTCCATTTTCAATAATTTATGAAAATAAATTAAATATATCATCCGAAACTTCATCCTGCAAAAATTAAAAATTTGCATAAAATATTCACTAGCATGTTACGTTTGGACGGGAAAATTCTTTTTCATCAATGTACTACCAACCTTTTGAAAATGCTCAAATTCCAAGCTTAAGCCACATTTTATTGAAAAATTAAATTAAATATTGCAATACTAATGAGTTTAAAATGAAATAAATGAAAAATGTGGTATTTTCTATAAAAACAAATTCAATAAGAATATTTTTGATCAATTATAAGTTTTTTCAATTTAATAATTTAGGTTACAAAATAAAAAAATAACTTACGATATAAAGAAAATCAAGTTTTAACAGGATCAAATAGATAATTTCTAACAGTTAACGTCAAGTATATGAATCTAACAAAAAAGATTTAAATAAACTTTTTTAAAATAAAAAATATTTTATTTATCAGTAAATTAATTAGTTTGAATCAATGAATACAGATTCTCTGACAGGAGTATCATATTTAATAAGATAATCACGAGAAAGTCTTTCCCACTGCTACCCTCCTTAATATGATTAAGTTAAGGAAATGTGAATATCAATGCCATATAAACATTCTATATCTTCAAAAACTATCTTAAAAAATGTCCCGTGTATAGCCCGAAACTATTCATTAAACTAATTGTCCAAAACTAATAAAATTGTAGACATACCTAAAATAATACCCAGAGCTCTATAACTCGATAAAATTTTAATCGCAGAAGATTGGAATATTAAATTATGAAAAATATTTTTCTGAATATATTTCATAGTATAAAAAATAATATGAGCTTTAATCTCCATAATTATTTTTATAAGTAATATTTACAGACTGAAACAAACTTAATGCGTTAAATATTTCTGAAAGTTTGATGAACTTTATGATAAACCAAAGAATATCATTCCTTAATAATTCTTTAGCATTCTATTTATTAATAAAAATATTATGTTCCTATGACTTTCAGTTCTTGAGGATTCAATTTTCTATTGGCATAATTGTTTAAAGATTGGTTTCAGAAAAAAATACATTAAATAAAGATTCATGAATTTCTATTCAATTTAAAATACAAAATCTATGAAAGCGTAAAAGAAGTTAGTGTGTTATATATTACAAAGAATAAATAGACCCACAACTTCTATAATAGAGTGCGTTTTATGAATATCAATATTTGAAGCATAAGTATTCTTTGTTGAAGTAATAAAGATATATCAAGTGATTAAAATATTATGAAGGAATTTTTAACGATCATTGATTCCAGTAAACCAGCTGTTTGTCAAAGGCGGCTAGTTTAGAAAGAATGTTACAAACGAAGAAAACAAGAAAATGCTAAGCAAATTAGTAAGAAAAGAGCCAAAAAAGACCTTCTAAACTTTTAAAAAGATTCAAAATAAAAGAAAAAAATCCAAAAGCGAAATTTAAGAATTAATTTATTAAAAAGTTAGTCTTCAATTGAAAATAATAATTAATAAATACTCAAATTAAAGCGTTGAACATGCACATATTTTTGCCAATATGAAAAAAATATATATATGAGTGTAACTAAATAACAATCTAATGAATGCAATTTTATCATCTTTAAAAAAAGTTCTGATCGCATATGCATTTCAAAAGTGATACTTACAAGAGCTATATAATTTTTTATTAGTCTTGACAGCATCACTGAGAATCCATTCATTTTTCAGAATCGAAATTTTATAGATCACATCGTGATCTTCACGTGTCGTCAATGTAGGAAAAAATAGTTTAATGATTATAAGTTTGAAGTCCTGAATGTTTATTTAAGAGGTAATTGAAAAGTATTAGTTTTTACTAACTCAAACATCTTACAAATTATCTGAATTTTTCGGATATAGATGGAATGAATCATTGACTATTTTACATTCCTAGGTAATGGTCTTTTTTATGTATATACCGTCTGCAGTTAACCGATATCAGTTTTCTAATCTTAGATTTTTTTCTTATCAAATTTCAATAAAGTATTCAAAGCTTCGGTAATAATTGAGTCTAATAATTCCATCCTTAAAAAAATACTGATTTTTATGCGACATATAAGTGTAATCATTCATTAATATATATACTATTATTTTTCTAATCTTGGATTTTTTCTCATCAAATTACAATAAAGTATTCAAATCTTCATTAATAATTAAGTCTAATCATTCCATTCTCAAAAAAATACTGATTTTTATGTAAAATATAAGTGTAATCATTCATTAATATATATTCGTTATTGAATACATTTTTATTAAACACAATTAAACTGCAAAAAATAATCCATTCTCCATCCATTTTTTATCATTTCTCTTCCCTTCTTGTTACTTTTTAAAATCATGCTGCTATAATATTCATTTGCATCCATTAGATACGAATTATTTAGGATGAAAACTTCTCTTTTATGTTTGTCTCTATTCGACTCTTTCAATTAATCAGCAGAAAAAAAATCAATTTGTGTCAAAAATAATTAAAACAGAAAATCCAAATATTTTAATTAAACACAAAGCACGATATACCACTGAAATTTCAACCCATAATAACTTCTCACTATGATTTTTTTAGAAATGTATGCTGATTCATAAAAATCAAATATTCCAATCTTTAAAAATATTTAAACATTTTTTTTTAATTTTTAAATATAATTTTTAAATTTTGTTGTTGTTACTTATCCCAGATGGCCCAGCAGTGCTACACCATCTCCATAAAACCTGAAATTTCCAAAAAATCCATAAATGGGACTGAGTCTTTGAGTATGTTAAGCTTTGTACAATTTAGACAGTTTAAGATGTGAGTGGGAGAAGCTGGAGCGCTCTTACACCAATCGCAGTCCGGGAAATACTTTTGTCCCAGGTGAAAAGTGAGGCCTTTAATACGTCCGCTGATGAATCAAGAGAAGGCTGTGCTTTGTGTTTTTCTATTTTTAAATTTTAATGCATATAAAAAACCAATTGTTGAAGCATTCTTGAAACATTCTCTCATACTTTCCAATAACTAACAATTTATGCTTTAAAAACTCATTTATTTTAACCAATTGAAAAATGGGGAAAAAAAGAAAACATCACAATACTGGTCACAAAATTATTTACCTAATTTCATATATTTCAATGATAACATTTTAGAGCTGGGATATTTACACTATTCTTAAAAGGGTGGTTAAAAAATGATAGCATGGTTTATATGTGGCAAGTTTCTACATTTTAAATTTTTAATAGGTCTCGTGAATTTAAGCCGTCCTGATCTATTTATTATTAACATATTAGCTTATATTTGAACCAACAACATATTTCTACAATGGTTTCTGCCCCTAATTTAACAGAAATTTGCATAATTTGATGTAAAAACCGTATACCAAATGTCACATCTTTAACAGTGATTTGAAGTTATCTTCGCCAGAGACTGATGGACAGACAGACATCAACTCAGATGAACTCAAGGAGGTCTTAATAGTCGTTAGTTCTTCGAAATTGATTGATTGTAATACTCAATATACGAAAAATAAAAGTAAGTAAAACATTTTTGAAGAAATTTAGCAATTTATCAAGAATCAAAATTTATGAATAATTTTTTTCATCATTTACTAGATTAAACAAGGAACGTGATTACAATCTCTCATTTCCTGTTTCGGATGTCATTGCTTGTTCTGTCTCAGTAGGATCTATCATAGAAAAAAGTTCTAGCCTAATTTCGGGTAAAATTTTTTGAATGTTGATTAATCCTGCGTGATCCTGTTTACCCATATTGCATCCGCACACAATTTTAGTTATTTTTTTTCTTAACAACATACTTTCATTTATAATAGGGTAATTACCATACAGTAAAGAAATTAAAGATATTATTGAAATGATCCTCAATATCCTAATGATCTAAAAAAATTAAACTCATTGATCGTCTCAGTTTAAAAAATACGAGAGAAACATTAATTTTTTTAAAAAAAGGAGCAAATTAGAAAAAAAAATTAGAGTATTTTTTCCCCATTATTTGGTTTTGATACTTTTCGCGACAAATAAGAAAGCATTTCAAATATTTCCATTAACCATCATTTATTCTAAAGAAAGAAGTATCATTGTTCGATTAGAAGGCCGTTTAAAATTCATTAATAATAAGAATGAATTTCTTTAGGGATTGCAAATGGCAATTGCAGGTGAGAAGCATTAATCAAAATAATTCATTGTTTTGAACAAACAGTTAAATTCTCTTTAAACGATTTTAAGAATAAAAAATAATTATTTCAAAACAATTAGAGAAAAAAATATCGTATAAAAAGACTTGTTTTTTTATTGTTAAAAGTGAAAGGCAATTAAATAATGTATTCGGTTAACAATTTAACCGACACATTTATTTTAATTGCACATCAGTTAAATTAAGTTCGTATTATATTAGGTATAAGAGAATGTTCTGTCGTTACGTACTTTGCCGATCCTTAACAAGAATATTGATCTTACTGAAACCGCTTTAAACAGATTAGTAAATTAATGTTGGTTTATATACATATTTTTGCATTTAAAAATTGTAAATGTGTCAATATTACGACAGAAATTACTGATAACTTATTATATTTTTAGAAGGTTCTTTTTCTCTGTATTTTTAATGTGAATTTTTAAAGAAAAAGGAATTGAAATGAGATCACGTTATTCTAGCTTTCTCACAATAGCTTTCGCTTTGAAATGAATAAAAAATGATTTGATTTCTATTCCATTCATATCCTTTTAACGTATTCAGACATTTTTGGAGCTTTAGATACTTTTGGAAACATTTTAAGTCCAAATCGGTACACATTGTTTCCTTATTTTATTGATTTTTTTACATTGTTGGAAAAATTGTTTATTTAAGACACATGTTTTTGAAAACAAAAAAAAGGAAATTTAAGTTAGTATTTTATATATAGGTTGCTTATAATTAACATTATCCTATAAAACAGCATCCTACAATGCAAGGGATTTTGGGTTTGGTTCCTAGAACTGAACGGATTTCAACGTAATTTGGTATACAGACTGTTCACGAGATGTACTTACGGAGCACAAGTAAGTTCTAAAATTTCCATCAGAAGGCACCTTTTCTATAAAAGAACATTAAATATATTACAATAAATGACAAAACGGAATACAAGAACATTAAGATTTATTGAATAGCTTCTGATCATTTTGTCATCGAAACGCATTAAGTACAGGAAAGAACGTAACAAAAACAAAGGACTTTCGGTATGATGCTTGAGGGAAGGAGGAAACAATTGTCTGCAAAAACATGGATAAAGTTAGGACGAAATTGCACAAAAATAACAGTTAAAAATATTCCATGTGACCACCCATATTACCCTGCAAAATTTCAAGTCGTGGGGCACTCTGTTTAACAGAAGATCGTAAGTGGCGAGTCTTGCTGTTTCACACATGAAGCGTTATGGAGTGCATTCAAACCATTCAACTTCGCAAACCTGCACAATACATCAAATATTTTAATTGGCCCCATAAACAGAAACCGCAGGGATATAAAACATGACAACGCTTGCAAACGTTTCATACCCTAGCATGTTTTGCAGAAATCTTCCGTTACTTCACAAGCATGCAAATCACGATATTTTTTTTCTCCAAGGACTAACAACTTTTTCCGCTTTAAATTTTATAACTCATAATTCCTGTTATGGATTGTTAATCCCAGGTAGCACCTCCAGTAACATAATATCATACAATATTGCGTGATATCATATGATATTAAACAATATTCTACAATATAAAACAATATTGCTAATATTGATCAATATTGTACAATATTTGAGTGCTACTGGATTATGGTTTCTTTTTTTCGTTTCGATCGTTTATTGTGCAAAATTTAGTGTTTTTTTTTCCAAAAAAGACCCCCTTTAATGAACAGTTTTGGAATTTAATTTTTTTTATTTCAAAATTCATGAAATTTAGTGCTATTTATATCATGTAATGAATATTATATACATTGTCCAAATTTTTGCATCCTGATTTGAACAGTATTATTTCAAACCCATTTTCAAAATCTATTCTATTCTATCTAGATGAAGATATTAGCCTTACAAACTGCATTTTCACTCCAATTATGTAATACATTGCTATTATTTATAAATATTCACCTTCATTTTTATACTACCAAACAAGTTATGATAATATAAAATTTGCCTTATTTTTTTCAGTAGTGAAATATTAAAAATCTATTCTAAATATCAATGAAGAATTTAGAATTTTTCTATGTCTTAAATGTAAAATTCTGAACTGAACTGTGATTCGCAAACATAATGAAAAAGACAATTAAAACCCCACAAAGTCTACAATGAATATAATTTTACTCACTTAGTAAATTTCTGCCTGTTACTATAATTTATGCTGAATATATAAATTTTTACTATTTTAAAACTTAAAATTGTAAATGCCGTATTATCCAAAATATTGTAATGATAATTACGTTGAAATTAATAAAGGTAATTTTTTCATATTTACGTCTATTACAATATTAACCAATATAAACGCCTAGGATTATTTGTAACATTTTCTGATTCGGTAATTTTCATTTCATTGAAATATTTTTATACAGTGATTTTTACTATCCCTGTAAAATAAAAATTGTTTAATTTAATTTTGATCCTGTGAAAAGCCCAACATTTTCATTTTCCATTAAAATTTGTTACAACGGTAATTACGTTTCCACGTCATAGTTATATCTTTAACAGGTTTAATCTCGTAACACGATCTTTGCATAGTATACGTGCATCAAATAGACACCTAGGTCATTTAAAAGGGTTATATAAATGACACCACAATTGTTTTAATTTTGTGGAGGGGGATTTCAATCAATCGGTGAACAGAAGTTAATAAAAATGAGCTTTCAAATCCAGATAAATAAAGTATTGAATTATCTTATTAAAATATATTTACTTCAGTAATAATTTCAAATTTTGAGAAATATTACTATAACAAAATAAATAATTTAACTTAAGAAAACTAAGCATACAGAATTATGCCAGAAGTGAAATTACAATCTACAAATTATTATTAATTTTCATTTATTATTTTAGAACCTTCAGCTGTAATACCATGTTTTTTAAAAAACTAGATAATTAGCGTTAGAAGGAATTATATAAGTAGTGTTAATTTTTTTCATTTCTCCATTTATTGGGTTATAATTTATTGCATTTTGTTGCTTCCACTCAATAATGTGTAAATTCCATAAATTATCCAGGATTCATTCTGAAATTCCATCTATTTACTCAAACTTTACTCATTGATTGCATTATGATTCTTGACCAATTTACAAATGATTATGAAAAATAAGTTGTTATCACTAATTTGCTTTATTTGGATGATCCTATCTTATCAGCTCGATAATTCGTGTTCAAAAAAGTTTTTTTCTTCTTCCATAGAAAAGATATTTCTACTGACTAGTTGGTATTATCTAGCTGTTGTTGTTACTGATGGCACTTACCATGGACAAGCTTCGCTGATATTTCAGCACATTTTTTAAGTCAGTGATATGCGTCTCTTGTTTTACAAGTAGCGCATCTAGGGCCAAAAGCACGACATAGCCTACAAACACGTCACAGCCCTTTTTAGGGGGCGGACTTCATTCATGCAAATCCATTCATTCATCTCAGATCGTAATTTAGACCTGGAACAGAGAACGATCACCTCTGACAAAATACCCCTAGTGATACTACTCTCGACATCGAGGACTTAGCAACCACGGCACATTTAAGAAACGCCAGCCGCCACACACTCGAAGAATCTTTTGGCCGGTGAGCATCAAACTCGTGACCTAAGGAATACGAGTCCAACGCTCGACCAATCAGGCTATCCCGGCCATTATATAGTTAGTTTGTATGAAATCGAATGCAAGAAGACAAGGGGTGGTAATAACGGAAACGAATTTGTAGCGGTAACCTTGGTGGTATTTCTGATGAATACGAAAGCTCATTCATTTTTGAAACCCATTCACTAGTATTTGGGGTGAAAAAAATTATAACATAGTCTCAATTGAGAATATGGGTTTGAATTGGAAAAAGTTGTGACATTAAATACACCGCCTTCTAATACTATGATTTAGAGCTATTTATTATTTTTATTATTGAGAGCCTTATATGGATTTCTCATGTAAAACTTTATAAAATATTATGTTCAATCTCATACATTATAAATAAATGAAATGTTATTTTACCCTTAGGATTTTGCTTCTCTATTATGTGCTTTCTATTTTACTAAAGTATAGTTTAGTAAAAAAGAATGGCATATTAATCAATTCTGTTTTTATTAAATGTAAAATGTTTGCGTAAGATGACAGAAAATGAGATACTTAGAATATTTAACAGAAATTCAGAAAGCTAATCAAATTGAATGAGTTGTATGAATATCAAAATTTGAATGTGAAACATGCTTTGCCGAAGTTATTGAAAGACCAAATTGCTTTAGATATTGCATTGAAAAATTTAGCTAGCACTGTTTTAGGGAAACCCAGATGATCGTCAAAGATGAATAGTTTAAAATAAAGATTAAATGTCGGATTTTGAAGAAAATTAATAAAGAATAGATAAATTTGTAAGGAAAAAGCTAATTTTTTTTTAAAAAAAATATATGAAACTAAAAAAATTAAAAATTCTCAAAGCACAATTCTTACAAACTTAAAAATGATATCGTGAATTATAAATGAATATATATCCCTCAAACTTTTTTTTTAAATTTCACACATTTAATATGGAGAGAGCATATGGTTAAACAATTAAAACCATCTACTAAATATTATTAGAATAATTTAATAATAATGTTTTATTGTTTAGCCGTGCAGAAATTGATACTTACAAGAACTGGGGAAATTTGCAATTGATCTTAAAAAAACACAGACAAATCTGCACTGTTTGTTTTAGAATTTAAACGTTATAGATCACATTATAATCTTTATCACTTTCGGCAATGTAAGGAGTTTAAAGATTATCTGTCATAGAATCTCACTGTTTATTCAAAGGGTAATTGAAAACTATCAGTTTCCGCTACCTAAAACATCTTCAAAGTTATCTGAATTTTCTTGTTATAGGTAGAATGGGTCATAAATTACTTTACTTTTCAACAGAATGATCTCTTTTTTTAAAAAAAATGAATTATCCACAATAAATCAATATCAATTTTTTGATATTGGGTTTAATTCCCATTAAAGTTCAACCAATTATAGCAGTTTCAACAATAATAAAATCGAATCGATACATGATGAAAAGGGAGAGCTGCTATCTTTCTGAAAAAAAA
>JAOUZG010035502.1:2486620-2502556 GCA_026289955.1 Argiope argentata | reverse complement strand
CTTCATAGTTACTATATACCAAAATAGAAATAAAATTTATTACAGATTATAAAAATGAAAGATGTATAATATTATGCATCTTATTTAAATAATTAACATAATGCCACTATTTAAATAAAAGAAGCAATGTAATCACATTTAAATAAGATTTACTGAATTATTCAAATAAGATATTTGAAGTTAAGATGGCGAATAGAAATACAGGGCATCTTATTATTGCTCTTAATATTGTAAATGATTCTTTAAAATAAAAATCCTGCAAGCCTGCTAAAGTATATTTACGGTACCGTCAAGTATTAAGATTGTCTTCAAACTGGCATTTTTATTTGTAAAAATTAAATGTCAAAATAAATGAATGCAAGTAATCTTCAGGTATCGGTTTGTAAATTTTCTATCGATTGAATACATTCTATTTTCTTTCATTTAACTGCCCTTTACCCACTTCAAATATTTGCTGAAATATTTTCCTTTATGAAAAGATTGTCATAAAGTATATTAGTAATGTCTATTCATATGCATAATTTTATCTTGGGTAGGTAGATACTAATTTATATATATTAGGGCTTTCCCAAGGTATTTGAAATTTTTTGACTTCCGTCTTTATATTATCTAAAAATGATCGTTATTCGTCTGTACATGGCCATATTTTCACTAATGAATCGGTTTTATGTTATCCGAAAAATGGCACAAGTCAAATTTTTCTGTATCATAATGTGGCTTTTCAATATATGTAAGCGATGTTATTTAATCTTGTTCCATGAAAACTTTTTACTTTACCAAACTTGTCTAGAAGGATAGCGTAAGAAATTAATGTAAAATCTTATTAACTCGGTTTTAATCTGCAATTTTTAATTATTTTGATTTGGTGAAAGATTACAATGCAAATGAAACTTGTAGAAATAAATTCATGCTGAAATTTTAATACCAGTTGAATTCTGTTAAATTAATCTTTACATATTCAAATTATTTATTTTAATCGTACTAAAGTGAAATGTAAAGTGAAAGTGGTATGAATAAATTTAGCGGTACTAAAGTTAACTGCAGAAATTGAGAACGACTCTCATAAAACTTCTCAAGATAAGCTTACTTCGGCCTTTAGCAGTTTCTTTTATCAAAACCCGGATTTGAAATGTGCTGTTTGAATATGAGCAAAGAACCGACTCGGTTTTCACTGAATTGGCCCAAAAAAGAGCTTATTTAAAAGGTAGGACAACAAGATGAAACGGTTATTTAGATATTGTGAAACAATATTTTTCATACTAAAAGTCTTGAATTTTCAAATTTAAAAAGGCTAGAATTCTATGAAGCTTAGATTTGTCTATACAATATTTCACAAATTAAACAAATGAATAAAGACCCTCAACTTAGTTTTGAACTAAAATAAAACTTCACCAATTTTCTTATTTCCGAAACGAATCAACCAGTTTGATAGAAAATCGTAATTTTGTTTAAGTATTCGTTTCTAATGAAGCTAATCTATGTGTCCGTATCTAATCCATGTGAGAAATGGCAACGAGTATTTATGTGAGAAATGGCAATTTCTATTTATCTCTTGCATGCCAGACTGAAAACGATGACTAAATCGTTTTTACGTCAGCCAAGATTGCTTGATGGTTTAATTAATTTGACAAGAATTTTATTGGATGAATATGGTAACTTTATCTTAGTCTTGATACATTCCTTATTTTCGACCTGGATAAAGTAGACTTTATCGTTTTCTCAACTGTTACAAGCTAACCGATTTAATGTTGGAAAAGGGAATTTCTGAATAAGCGCAAGATTCTCGAATATTAAAACTAAAATTGTGTCGATACTATTTTTCTACAGGAAAAGAACTAGCTTGCGATTTTTATACCTCAAAGAATTAAAGTTCTTATTACCATTTGACATGGCAGTTAATGTCTGTAAAATCAATGAATTTTACTTATGCGCTTCACTAACATTAAAGGTAATTTTTAGGAATTCCAATTCATGTATTATGGAAGATGATGCATTGGATTGATTGGAATGATATGCGCCTTAACTTCTACTTAAAAGATTCTTCTCTCCTGAATGCTGAAACAGATGAACTTGCATGACCATCTAAAACACGTAACTGTTATGAAATATATCATTTTAATATGATCTACTAATGGGCAAGCTAATGAACTATTTGATCTTTAATATTCTATTAATTTGACATGTGAAAAATTACGTATGTAATTCAGTAAATAATTCATCGAAATTCGTCAATAAAGTATTATGAAGGGAACTTTAAATTTTTAAGCCTCAAGGGTATAAAACATGCTTAAATTTTTAAAAAAATTATAAACTTAGTATGCAGCTTAAATAAACTGTTAAATATTTTCTATAAAATCAAATGAAACGAACGTGTTTGTTGTAAGCTAACATTCTTTTTTCAATTTAAGCTTATCATTTAAAGGCCATGGTAAAAATCCGTTTTCCAAACTGTCAACGGATTCCAAGGTAGCAACAAATTATCAATAATCACCGCGTGCCAACTATCGTCAAGCTAATCCAATAGGCAGCAGAAAAATATAGTTTTGGAATTGGCTCCTTTATTGATATAGCGTCTTTTCATATAAATATATTGGACATCGCTGGAGAAGGACCTTATCAGACCAGCCAACTCGCATGAGAAAAAAAAAATAAGCCGCATGTTTTGTATTAAACTTTTAATTTCGAGTCATTTATATAGAATCGAAGTATATAGCGAAATTCCAAATTTCGAAGGTAAAATTTTAAGTTTCCTAAGTTTCAGTTTGAAATAATTATTAGTTTAATAGGATGGATTTATTTAAAAATTAATTCCACTCTAAAAGTCACCAATAGTTAGGAATTCCAAGGTTAAAAGTAGAAATTGCACTTACTTGGTTCATACAGCTATAATGGTAGTTGGGTGTCGTAGTACAGGGTTTTGAAAAGGTATATTAACCCGTTAAGATGCCGGCCCCTGTTGACTTTTCATTTAGGTTGTTTGGGATCGGCAACCGACGTGGAAAGTCACATTCCCCAGGAGTAGGTATTTAACGTGGTTATTGGGTGGTTGAAATGCAAATAATGAAAGTGAATTGTAAAGGTTATCACAAAATTATCTGGATACATTAGATTATTTATGGATTGTCTGGAATAGATGCATCTAATAATTATCTGGGATAAAGACTTATTTTATTTGAATATGAAAAGTACAATAATACTTGATACATTGGTAACCAGTTTAAGAAATTCAAAAATGCATAGATGAAATCTATCGAAGACCGTCATTAATATATTCACATAGAACTATTAAGGATACGCTATATTAAATAGCGAGTATAATTAAATGCTGGTTAGGCGTGTTTTTATATTGGTAGTCGTTATTCTATAGATTCTCTTCGCATTATCAGGAATTCTATTTCGCGTCTCCTATACAGTCTGCGTTTAAATTATACTTCTTGCAGTCAAACCCAAACGAGAAGTAATTGATTGGCAATTCTAGTGTCTCAGGATAAAAATATTTTGACAATTAATAGTTAACTTGGTTTCCAGATGCTAATTTTAAAGATTTAATCATTAAATATTTTATTATCAATTAAACCGCTTTCAGCATTACTCTTTTTATCTTGTGATGCTTCATGGAAGTGTAAGATAAGGAATTTCAATCGTGTATCATTATATTTGTCATACAATGGCATTTCATTTTAGTACATGGCTGGACTTAAAACGAAGTATATTCAGAATTAGGAATAATTAAAATGGCTTGTATCGTGATTAGGAATATCTTGCGGAGAAATTTAATTTCGAAATTGTGAAAATTCCTTGCTGCTTGTTAACTTTTCATACCACAAAGACATCGATTTTAAATGAAATCTCATCTGGATTAAGAGCAATTCATATGTCTGCCATCACGCCTTTTCTTTAATGTGAAACTATTTCCATACTTAGTCTTCCTAGCATTACGGGAATCAACGAATTTTAAATGCCCCAAGAAATTTGATAGATTCATATGTTGTGTGAGCTTGGAAAACGAAAAAGTAGAAAACATTTAATTTAAAATTTTGAAAATAATGTTTTGAGTTAACTCTTTTAAAACAGCTCTAATTGTATGGTTTTGGCACATTCATTGATTGTTCGTTTCATTTGAATCTACTAAAAATGAGTGAGATATCTGTTTAGTAAAAATTAAGTTTTTAAATTCTATAACTATATTTAGTTAGTTGCCTTGATTCATTCTAACTTGCAGTTTCATTTTGAGACAGTTGCTATTTAAATGCTCATTTAAAATTTCAAGTTATGGATTAAAACGTTATGCTTTATAAATATTGTCTATTTTAAGACGTAATCTTCTATTAATTTTAAAACATAAATGTTAATTTTGAAGCTCCCTTATATTTATTATATTTTACATCAATCTGACTTGTTGTTTTATGCTTAAAATATTGCTTTCGTTGTTTTTGTTTGATTTAGTTTTTGATGTGTAAATAGAATTATATTGGAGTTACCTGATGTATCGACCTTCAGATTATTGAAGACTGTATGAATATGATCCACTGTAGACTTTACAACCAACTTGAATACAGAATTTTCCATTTGTTAATCTAATAGGTAGTTTTCTTTTTGAAATTTTTATTTTGAATGAATGCTTATTTGCATTCTTCAATGTTTAAGCATATGTTTAGATTTGCTCTAATGTTTGTCATGATGGAATTTTGCACCTTTTTAGTATTTGATAGATTATTGAAGCTTCGTGCAAGGATTTTAGATTTCATAACTTAAACTATCTATTTATCTTTAATTTTAAAAGTTTATTAGATAAATTTAAGAAAATATTTGCTCTTAAGGTAGGGTATTTAATTTTAACATTAATTTCAACATTATATTTATAATAGATTAAACTTCTAAGGTTGGACGGTGTATCTCAGAGAATCAGTTTGTTTTTTAATTATTATTACATTTTTATTAAACGCAATTATCTTAACTTGCAATACGTTAGAACTTTAAACGCCCAACTTTTCAGAACTTTAGAAAGGGGTGACGTTTCTAAATTAACATTTTTATGTAGGTAAAATCAATGCAGTTTCTTCTATAGGATTCTAGAAAAGACCAACTTTACCAAGTAGAAAATCATAATGAGTCAACCATCCACCAACTGTAATAGCACGAAAACTAGGAAAAAGATAAATTTGTCGAAGATATTAATATACGACTGATCCCTGTTCTTAAATATCCGTTGAGCTACATTAAAAGCAGGCGCCAAATTATTAGAATTCTGTAATGAATTAATCGTATTTAAGCACTAGAATAATTGTGTCGAATCCTGATACGCCCGAATTCTATGCTTTTATTGCAAAAGATTAGCTTTTCTTTTCATATTAATTTAAGAAGATAGATTTGATTATTTAAATTGATCCTTATTCTACTCAAAACTCCTAATAAAACCTACTGTAAACAATTTGATAATTTTAGGGAAATATTTTAATATTAACAAACATTCGAGAATATTGTAATGAATTCTGCATAATTTAATCGCTCTTTTTTCTCTCAATTGCTGGCTTTTTTTCTGCTATTATTTAAAGTTGTGGCAATGAGGGATGAATTTCATATATATTCTCTGTCATTGAATTTTAATGAATAGAATATATCAATCCTTAAAGAAAAAAGTTCTTCATTAAAAGTAGGGATATGAGAAGTAAAGATTTTCGGAACTACATACCTTTTTAACTATATTATATAAATGGATATACGATACATTAAATAGCTTCATTGTAATTTTAGTAAAAGGAATCAATTCACTCGATACCGCAAACAGGATCTGCATTTTTAATCTAGAAGTTAGGAACTAGACGGCCATTTTTCTTTATTCGATTCAAGTTAATTTATGAATTGTAAATGTTGAGGTTTGCGTTCCTCGAAATCTTAATTGCAGATACTTGAGCTGTAAAAGTAAATACAACGTTTCATTAGATGTTATAATTAGAAATTTAGTTAACTGAAAATGATCATTTGCTTCGCCGGCACGCAAACAGATCGCTTTCAACTGCTAACGTTTTATCGTAATGCTTGGCCAACATCACGATCGAAATGTTTTAAAATAGTCAAATATTAGATTGTGTCGACCGGTATTTCCCAATTAAAAACCTAGGCATGCAGTAGAACAAATTTATTTTTAAAATATATCGTTTTATTTTTTAAATACTTGAGCATTTTGTTTAGATAAAACTTGAATAGAATAAACTTTTTCAATATATTGGTTTTAGAAGAGCAATTTAAAGGTTTTAATTTCAAAATTACAAAAGAATTCGTTCTTATTTAAATGTAGTAAAATTCAATTTTATCGAGTATACTATTCTTTGTTTTTAAATAGTTGCAATTTTAAATTATTTTGACAAAAGATTGGTATCGTTTGGTTCACTTTTTATGCAAGATTTAGTTAATATTTCTCGTCACATTGTGGGATAACTGGAATAATATACGGGGAATTTTTTTACTTTCATCAGAAAATTTGGTCAGAGAATAAGCGTTTAACATTAAAGACGGAATAGTCAATTATTAATAATTTAACTGACCATTCAAAAAATTTCGTAGCTTTGGGGAAACAAACCTTCTTTAAAATTGGGAGAAACAGACAAGCGCCTAACCCCAATTGTCCTAAATTTTGATTAAGAAAAATTTTGAATTTAAAATTTTCGTTATTTTAGTTAAAATTAAAAATAACCTTTACATCAAATTTTCTAAGTATTGAACTTGAACGAAACTATGCTTATTGTTCAAAAATGCTTAGTTTCTTCTACAAGCCTTGGAAAATATATCTTGATATTGAAATTCGGTTCTAAAGTTTTGAAATTTCTAGATTAATGGAATTTTTTTTAGCAATTCAATTTTAAAACATTAATAAGACGTGGAAAGTTGTACATAATTGTACCATTGGATTCTAAAGTTTTATTTACCAGGCAAAACTTCTGGAATTGCATTTTTTTTCAATAACTAGATGAAACTAATTGTGTAAAAAATCGCATATTTAGAAATCAAATTGCCCTTCTTATTATACACCAAAATTTTGCTAGGTATCAGCCTATTAGGGATTGTGCTAGCCAGTCACCGACAGTCTACGTATTCCTAAAGACATTTTTAATTCGATGTCTGATCACCATTGAAATGAAAATGCCTTCGGATCTGTAAATTTCTAAATGTTTAGATGAAAACTATTTTAGATACTGACAATAAAAGCTATTTTAAATTTTTCAAATTTTAAATGTACTGATTTTTAATCGATTCCCGAAGTGTGAATTCTCAAAGTGCACTTAAGACAGATTGCATTAGTTTTTTTAGTATCCTAAAACCTTAAATAATCGCTGTCCTACTATAGTATTAATACTGTAGTTACAAATCTTGCTACTTCCTATTAATTACAATAGCCGATACATAGGAATAATAAACAATTTTTTAATAAAATAAACAAATTCTTGCTCTTGTTCAAATCTCATTCTTTCTTGGAACAAATAGCTTTCGACTTTTGAATTTTAGTATTTTCTTAACTTCTGAATTGTTTAGTTTCTGATAGATTCGGACTACAAACTGGATAGTAAATTTGAACTTTCCTTCGTTAATAAAATTCATAGTAAAAACAATATTGTAGCGTTGAATTTTCGACAGAATCTATATTTAGTCTGCATTTTCGCTTGACGCTTGTTTTCCTTTTCCATCTTGATATTAACAATAAGCGTTTCATAATAAATTCGTATTTAATGTTATCCTAAATCATTCGGAAAATGTTTCACTGGCAAATGTTTTTTTACCCCCCCCCCTTCTTTATGAAATCTTCTTCAAGTTAAGGATTAATGTGTTTAGGAAAAAGTGTTTAAGTAAATGTGTTATAAAGATTCCTTGCATAGAAAAATTAATTTCAAATGAAAATTTTAAAGTGACAAAAAAAAATCGTTTTCATTTTGAATCTAAAACTAAGCATAGCATTTATCTAAATAAAATTCTCGCTTTTAGCAAATAAATTTCTGACTTTATATTAGACGTAAATCTACAAATGGAGCATGTCCGTTCTTGAAAATTTAATTTTTGCATGAAACCTGGCCCACTAATTTCTTGCTAGAAGGGTAGACTCTAATAAAGTCTTTACTGTAATGATATAGAAATATTGGCGATGGAACAAGATTTGTTATTATTCAAATGCATTATCCAGCCTTCCTTAATTTTATTTTAAATTATTAAAAATCTTAAATACTTAACTTATTTTTAACTGAGAGACTTTACTTTTAATTTTTGCAGACATAAATTAGTGGTCTTTCTTGCAAACCATATCATAATATAGTAAAATAAATTTCTTTAATTTTAATTATTTCAATAAGGTCTTAATTTTCATGAGTGAAATGTATAGACCTTGAGCAAACACACGATTGCGCATAGGTCTTAATTACAATCTTTTTTTCTTAACATTAATTTCTTGGCAGTGATCTTAAAGAATCTCCTTGTTCTTATTTTTAATTTTATTGTAAATGTTTTTCAATGACTTAAAATTTTTAGATTAAAATTTTTTCTAACAAGACAATTTATTTGAATATTATTTTAATGAAATATGAATGTACATAGATGCGTGTTTATGTGTATAAATATTGTCAAACAATTTGTATTGAATATAATCAATTAGTAATGTCTTGTAAAAAGATCTTTATTGTCCAGTTTTATTTAAAACTGCTCTCCATTTGAAGAAATTAAAAATGCGTCTTGGCTGTTGTATGCCTTATTTGATGCTGACTAGTAGATTTCAAGTTTAATATATTCAATATTTTGTGATTTGTATAAATTTGTTCAAATTTAGTCTTAAACTTAGAACAATTTTAAAATTCCAGGTTGTAGATTTGTGAATTCTGAATCTTGATATAATTTATCGAATGCCATGTAACAACTTTTTCATAAGATGCATTCTGCGGCATTAAAATTATCAAATTTCATGTAAAAGGGCAATATCTTGCAATAAAATCCTAAGGGTTATACATGAACGCAATTAGTTTGCGATTTGCTATCTTGTTTCCAAATGATTGACAACTTTTGTATATCGAATCTGTTTATGAATTTTGTCATGCGCTTATGATATTAGTAAGCGTTGTCTTAAATTTAAAAATTATTATATAATGCATGTTTGTGTTCTTATAAGCACAGAGCTTATTTTTCTTAAGATTGATCTTGATAAAAGCCCTCGCATATTCCTGTTGTTTGTATAGTTTAATGTCGATTCTATTGTACTTTAAAATTTTAAGTACATTGTTTCGACATGATGTAATTTTTTTTCAGAAATAAACCTGTTTCTGCATACCCTGTAGTTATTGTCCTTAATTTCAAACATTTAAGAAGTGTGTTAAGTAGATACCTTCTTTGTATAAACTTCCATTCTGAAGTTTGATACTCTCTTTACGTAAAGTTTCGAATCATGTACAATTTAATCTTAAACTTGCTGCCGGTATTTTGGTCAAGATTCCTAATTCAATTTTAAACTAATTTTATCTAAACCGCAAGTCTGATTTCTGACACTTGGAATTTTTTGAATGAGCTTTTGTCATTCAATTTCTATTCCTTCGAGCAGGTGAATAGTTTACAATTTGCAAATGAGTGGATAAAGCGTTTTCAAACGATGTAATAGCATGCCTGAACGAAGAGTGGCAATAGAGGTTAGTAGTTAAAGTAGTTTCAATTTTCAGCAATCGATTTTAAAATTTAGTTTGCTTCATTCTTAAAGACTAGTTAATTATTTATACTGGGTCTCTCTTATCCAGTTTTCTAGAAAAATTACTATAAATACGAATTCCTGATCTATAAATTCCGCAAATTTGAGAATTTCTGGTACGTGAACAATCTTTCTGAAATGTGAATAAGGTCATTAATTCGATATTTGGGAGCTATTTGACCAGTTAGTATTGCAATCACTCCAGTATTTAAATATATTTACAGGGAATCGGCAATGAATACATTCAGACTTGTTTGTACTTCTGTCTGATTAACTGAGGAATTTTCCAAACCTCTTCACGTATCTTAAAGTCGGGAGATGATGCAGATGCATGTCGAATACAATTCAAATGGTTGCATGATACATTTTTGGAAAATTCGTAGTAAATAAAATATTTATCTGATAAATCGGGACATTAAACATGGACCAAAATGGGAAATTTGAACTAGAAGTTTAACTGGTTAATAATGAGGAAGAAATTCTATCGTCAATTTGACTATTATCTTACAACTTTTCAGATAATTGAATTTTTGTTCCAAGAAATCTGATTTAGGATGCTGAAGCATATTAAATGTTAATCAATTAAGAATAGCAAATTGTTTTCCAATGTTTACTCCATACTGTTTTCAAAATTATTTCGGGATAATATCACGATACGACTTTAGTACCTTACTTTCGTATTTAAAATCCATAATTACATAATTCGCGTACTTGCGTTTATAATTTTTAACAGAATAGAAATTTTCGAGCTTTAGATTACTTGGCTTCGCTTCAATGGAATTGGAGATTTATCTATTTTAATATTATTTGACCCATAAATTTTGATACATACTTATAAATCATATAGGTGGTACCGCATAAAAGATAAGAAATGCAATATTTGCAAGGTCACTACATGCATCCATTTACACCAATTTATAAAATAGATCCATTATGAAACATCAATGTACCACATAAAGTCCTATATGTTTCCTTACGAGTGTATTCAAAATTAAGAAATTAGTTAATGTCTTCTAAAATGGGAATTTAAATTATCATAACTTCTCAATTTACTTGCCAAAGAATTAATTGTTTGAAATATTCACAATTTTTGCAAAATGTTTTTAATAACGGTCATTAAAATAATTGGTATATAAGGCATACACCGTTGATATAATTAGTATATAATGTATACATTTGTTGATATAATTAATACAATTATTTTCCTTTAAAACAGTTTTTCTGTTGAAAACGCCTGTATTTCTAATGGTAAAGATACTGGATATTTTATCAGAATTAGTAACACATTGCTTAATATTTATCAGCAGAATCCTTTCGTACCCTTTCCCACAACTAACATTAAATAACTAATCAGCAGATTTTATTAGAAAATGGCTGCAGTATTTATTTAGAAAGCTGTCTTTCTAAAGCAAATTATTTTAAGAGTTGGAATGTTGATAACAAATAGCATTGTTTTCTATAGTCATAATACAGATTCCGATTGAGCTGTTATAAGACTTAATATTTATGCAATTGTTAAAATGATGTGAAAGTAGGTATCCTTTCATAATAAACAAAAGCATGTGTAACGAATGCTATCTTTCTCACCTCTGAAATAATGAAAGAAATTTAAGTGCATAAGTGTATCAACTGTTCTTGATCGTCTTGTAAAGCTACAGTTTTCATATGCTTAAAACTAATAAATAAGATGATGAAACCAGATTAATTTGAATACCTACTTCAATAAAAAAAAGATAATTGTATACTCTAATCTTCTTCAGAAGCAATACAATCATTAAGGATATATTTTTCTAACCAATGTTGTATAAACTCTAAATTACTTCATTGCATTTTAAATTGATTCACCTCATTTATACTCCCCTTCGATTTAGATCCTTTTAAAGGACCATGTCTGCAAATGCCATATATTTATCTTCTTGATATAAGACTTGTCTCAGAGAAATGAAATTCAAATTACATCAGCGGCTATGGAAATAAACTTAAAATTTATTTTACACGCATATTAATATCGATTCAGTGTCACTACATCTTATATTCAATATACTGATTAAAATTCAAACACTTTGATATTAAATGTTTGACATGGTTGTTATTGAAAATTCTACAAATAGAGTTACTATAATGTACCCTTTCCTTAATTTTTAGGTTTGTCCTGTAAAAACGAATTCATGGAAATGTTTAAGGGAATTAGAGTAAAAACATTTTTTTCTGATTTTTCTTTCGAAGGTATAGGAATTATCCCATTAATAATAATATATAAAATCAGTGTATATTACGATTTAATATATGCTGGGGTATATTCTGGTTTAATATTAGGAGTTTTATTCGTAAATGATGTATGTATCATGAGCACTGCTTACCTTTTATCGAATATATATATTCTATTATTTCGGACATAAATCTATTATTCAAGTGCTTATTTAAAGCAAAATTTATTTTAATGTCATTTTATTTTGCATACAACACCTTTATTTATAAAAAAACTATCTTTCTTATAATTCGAAATACTTTAAATAATGAAATAAAAAAATATATTTAGAAATTGGTGAGTATAATAGAAAATAGTAAAGATTATGATTTTCATAAAAATTGAGATTATTTTCGTAAGAGAGAATTCTTGATGTGAATTAATTTTAAGAAATAATAAATTAAATCTCATTTCAATTGTAATAAATTAAATTATAATCCCCGAATACATAGCTATATTCCTTTTGAGGCAAAATACAATTGTCAAGTTTTTTTAGAATGTTTCTATGCATATTGAGTTGAATTCTTTAAAGAAGCAATTCTTTGTAATTTTGAAACGCGCTTCATTGGTATATTTTGAATACGTTCTTCATTTTGTGATATAACAAATAGTTCATGATGGCTTGATGAGTTACTGTCCCTATTAGAGTTGGAACGTTGTTTGGACCTACCAAATATTGGCTGAATAAACGAGATTGACACAAGTGAAATTTGCTGTCTTGGATTGCACGCTATGAGGGATTTAGAAACTAAGGATCAATATGCAATCCGTAGTAAATAGTTTATATATTACAATTTGTTTGTACTTAAAAAATAGGATCATCTTCGTTATTAAAACTAAGATTTGCTTTAAAGGAGTCTTGTATTTTCTAGATAGTTTGAAAAAAAAAACCAGAAAAGTAAAGCACATATTTTTTTCTTCCTATATTTGAAATATATGTGCTTGTTCAAATGTTTAAATACTGAACATATAACAAACTATCCACCTTCTACGATGAACCAGTCCACAAGGATCAATTAAATATTAAGATTGGTATATTTGCAGTTTCTATAGCAATACATTTTTAAGCTAAAAAATCGATTATTATTATAACCTATTCTGTTACAGAAAAACACGCCATTTGTAAAAATAATAATAAATATATATAAATACATTTTGGGATTCCGATAAAATTTGAACTTTAATTTAAAGTGGGAGATATTGAACTTCAATTAAAAGTCAAAGAGGTAAAAGTAATCTGGATTGCCGTATGGTCATCGATGACCTTCAGGTCATTTGCATCAAATGAAATGTCACGCTGAGTTTCTTTTAGACATTTCTTAATTTCTTTAAAATATATTTTTTTGAAGTTAACATATTTTTTGAACATATTAAACAAGTAAATTTTAAACATATATACATTTATTCGGAAGTAATCATTAAATTAATTGTTTGTTATATGCTATAACTTTTAAATTTAATTTAAAAGCAATATTTCTACTGCAATTAAATCGGATAGATTTTCTAAAGTTATTAATTATCCTATTTTTGAAAGATCAGTAATTTCATAATTTTAGACTAATCAAACCCACAGAAACTCTATTGAGTTTCTGTAAGTTTTCTGTATGACTAAAACTAATTGAAAAGCTTATAATATTTGAGACAGCCAATGAAGTAATTTAAAACCATGCCTTTCTATATTATATTATTTAACTTTTTTATAATTAACTAAGTGTACTGCATGTATACATCTTACTGTATATATATTTATTATATGGGAATTTTAACTATTTTCTTTGTTGCATGTTAATGATACATATGTGGCACTATTTTCATTTACAGTTAAACACAGAAAATACAAAGATTCTATTTAATATATTTGTATTTTACATGTTGAGTTAGAAAATACACTTGCATTTGAGAGAAAGTTTGATGAACATGTTAATTGTCTTAACATCTTTAGAAATCTTATAAAAATTACTGAGCACATGAAATTTAAAAAGCGTAAAGTTATTAAATTTAAACCACTTTAATTGCCTGTCCCTATTACTTTCAGACAAAATTTAACGGGAAATTCCTGGAAGTGAATTTAAAAAGTAACTGATAAGAACACAATCCATCTCAATCCAACAAACTAGCAGATGATGAAAGATGACGAAAAAATAACATAATATTCGATTGATTAAAACCTTTTTGACTTTAAAAATGTACCAACAAAAAAGTAATTAAAAAATATTGAATTAAATATCACTCATAATAAAATATTGAATTAAATATCACTCATTTCGAAATTGATTTACGACTTCAATTATACATCATTATTTCTTGATATTTATTCTTGAATTCTTTATGATTAATACTATATTATGATTAATACTTCTAGGCTATATTTGTCATTTGGGATTTCTCAAACTTATTCTTAGTATTAATGGGTTTTATAGTTTTTCACTTTTCATTTTCAAATATAATAGAGCATTATTAATTGCAGATTAATAGTATTATCTGGAATCTGCTTTTTAATTATGCTGAATTTTTCAAAAATGGATGGAGTTACAAATTGAATTAATTGTAAATTTTGATTATTTTGTTAGTCTTATTCAAATAAATTCTATTAATACTGGGAGAGTAGTTGCAAAATTTCATATTAAATCACACTCAATTTATAAACAACTTTATTTTTTTCCCACTATGCAAATGTGACCTAGATAATTATAATAATAATAACAGTTTTAAAAGAAACAAAGTAATTAGAATTAATTTTCAAAAAAATGTATCTGATCAGTAAAAAAAAATGTTTTAAACACTTATTATTCTTGACAGACAAATATTAATTGGTTTTGCAGCATAATGCCCCAAAATGCATAATAGTCTGGAGTTCTTTCACTAAATTCAATAGTTATTTATTAATAATTTTCTTGCAAAAGTTTAATATTACTTTGGATTCTAGCATTCATTTTTTTTTCAGATTCGGTATTTACTTAAAGACAATACTCTGTACTTTTCATTTGCATACTCTAAATTTGCATTCATGCAAAAATTTTATAAATAACTATGTGCTCAAGGGTGCTTTTTTGTAATCAATTCTAAATTTTGATTTTATTTATATTTTTAGACACTTTCTAATATTCCTGAAATGATTATATCTTATTCTTCTAGGAATAGTTTCTGCAGGTTTTTCAAATAGTGATTATTATTTTTATTAAAGAATATTTTTTTGAAAAAAGTTTTTATTTATGTTTTTTATAGATTGTTTTAAAGCGAAGATGTAAAAAAAAATCAAATTTCTGCATTTTGTACTGTCGAGTGTTTTTGATAAAAGGAAAACTTTCGCTTCAAGTTATAAATTGGTTTAATTTTTTAAACAAAATCTATTCAAGAATTTCAAATCAATTGATTCATTATTATATTATTTCTCCTTTCTAATCTCATCACAAAAATTGTGAATTCTGGAACTTTAGTTAAAGATCGAACACAATGTATACAAATAAGCATTCATAGGCTTTATTTTCAGTTCTTTTTATACCGTGAGAAGAACATTTTTGTGAAATAAATTACAGGAAAATAAACTTATACAGAACGAATTTTCTACCAATTCAATAATACATAGCGTTTTAACGAAATTATATTTTTAATATTTTAGCCTACATGATGTTGTTTCGTATTGTATTAGAAATTATCATGAATTGCAAACTCTGAACTACCAATTTGTATTTTATATCAGTACAAAATGTTTTTCACGTGTGTATCAATTCATCCAATCCACAAGCATTTATTTCTTTATAGCCTTCGGATATAAACAATAATGTTTTTTTTTTAATTTTATACTAGTAGTATTAAAATGAAATACATTAAGATTTGCTAAAATTATGATTATTATATATATCCACTTTCATCAATCAGTTTTTATTGATTGTTTTAAGTTCTCAAAATATTGGATTAAAATTAAATGTAGTGTATATAATGTTGCTTATATCCAAAAAATATGAACTTTCCTAAT
>JAOUZG010035502.1:2473570-2486220 GCA_026289955.1 Argiope argentata | reverse complement strand
TAGATAGATATTTCTTTTAATTTCACTTATCTACGTATTTCAAACCAAGATCATTTAATTATCTTGTAAAATATTAAGTTATATTTCAAATATCAAATGTTTCAAATTGATTTTTTTCCTTGGATCGTTTTCAAAACGAATTAGAAAAACAATGTAACTATGGAAATTAGACGTTTTTACCATTGCTGAATTCTTTCTTTTAAATGTAATATTTAAAGAACAAAATATCTGTCAATTTTAGGCATTAAAATATAAAATTTAGGAGGCATATGTAAATGCTTTATATGATTTCATGAAATTGAAATTGCATCATTCAAATTCAGATAATCCTTTATTTCTTTAAAAATGCCTTTGTTTTTGGTCGTATATTTCAAATATTAACATCATTCTGAGAAATACATTAATCTAAAAAGAATTTCAATTTGCAGTGTGTGTAAATAAATCAATAATAAGAATGCGTAATGTTTCATGATTTTATTATTAAAATAACGCACACAAAAATTCAAAGTTTTATTTCTTCTATTAAGTATCTGTGAAACTTTCATTAAAAATAGCTGTTAAATTATTCATTAGACTCGCGTTTCCTACTATTATGTATCAAACACCTTAAAATGAGTGAAATAAAATGAAATTTCTTGTAAGCGACATTTTATTTTGTAGCTATTGATGTTTAATTCAGTGTCGAAACTGTACTAACTCTCAACTACATCAACATTTCTTACGACTTAAGTATGAAATAAAATATTTTATTTGGGTTTGACAAAGACTTTACTTACTTTAATCAACATTTATAGAGAATCCAGACTACAAAAAGATATTAGCTATTTTTTTAAATTTAAATTTTAAATATATATGACAAGTGCACTTAAATTAATATATTTCTTTCTCGGATTTAAAACGAAAGAATTGGTTATCTCAGTAGTATCTGAGCTCTACAAATAGAATTGTGGTGTTAGGAATTGCAATTTAAAATTGCAGTTGGGATTTAGAAATCGAAATTGTAGTGCATAAGCATTACCGATTCTTTTCCAGGGTTAAATATATTATACGCTTTCTCAAGTAAACTGTAAAGTGCAAATATAAATATATTTTTTTAACTTTTATTTACATGATAAGGATTTTATATAAGTTTTATAAAGGGGACCAGGCTGCTTGAATTTTAATAACATTATGGATACCATTATAATGCCATTCTAAATTCATCCTGTGTTGATTGAAACTAAGCAAAGCTCAATGCAGTTAAACTGAATGCTCATTTTCCTAAGCTTATCTGAGTTTAACATTTTTTCATACATCACTTCCTTTATGCGTTTAAACTATGCTATACTCATTTTTTATTCACTTTTAGTTATTTTTTTTGTCGTTCAATGATCTGACAATTACCATCAACATTTTTTCTTTCAAATGTTTGATTATTTTTACGTCATAAATTATTAGATTTAATTGAATATTTAATTTATTTAAGTTATTATGGATAAAATGTGGCTTATACGTAATACAATAACAAAATATTTGGTTATTTATTAATAACATTAATACGCTTTGCTACTTTGGATTAGATTGGTACTTCATATTGATTATTTAACAAGTAGACATTTTTGAATAATTGGTTTCCAACAAAATAAAAGAAAAATGATATTAATCAGCTGAAGATAATTTTTGTTACTTTTTATGATAAAAACCATTCTTCAGAAATGCCGAAAATGTTATGATCCATTCCATAAATATCAGGAACATTCTGATAAATTATGAAATGTTGAGCCAATGGAAACTAGAAGTTTTCAATCTTCTTCAGACACTCTTTAAGATCTTGTGATTGATAATCAATAAAGATGTATCTCCTACAACGATGAAAGGGCAAAGGAAATTAGGATGGGAGATATGGATTGTCGATTAAATGCATGATTAATTTCTTATAAATTATGTCAAAGTCGTATGAAAACTTGTAAGTAATCATTTTCAATGCATATACCTAGACAAAATATTGTTTTTTTTTTACTATATTGAAAAGAAATATATTACATAGTTATGAATCCATTTGCTTGCAAATTTATTCATAAAATTGGAATTCATTGCCATGTAGGTTGTAATAACAAAACCTTCAATCATTCTAAAATATAATTTTTTCTTGTATTTAAATTTCTTTTTTTCATATTAAATACATTTCACGTATATTAGTTTTGTTTTAGTTGTATATCTCCTTAAAATGGAGGGTATGATTTTTTTAATTATCTGTTATTATTTCAATTTTCATTAAATGTCATTTCGCCTGACATATTGACCTAAAATTCTACAGAAAATTAAGCATTAATAGCTGCATTCAGATTTAAAATTTAAAAATAAGTTAGTTCACTTATTAGATAAAATTTATAAGTAATTTTTTTTTAATTTCCTTATTGAATCCTGTGAATTGTTTTGTCAGTACCTTAAATTACACTTTCATATGTCATCCTATTAATTGCTAATTCTTAAAATATAAAATTATTCTACTTTAAATAATAGGAACTACTCAGCAATTTTATGTCAATTACTTTCTTCTATATAATTTACATCTTGAAAAAATATATTTATTCCTTCATATTTCGAAGAAACGCATGAAGAAATTTATACTTTAATTTTCTCTTTTAGATTTCTCTTTCCTTCTTGATAAAGAATTTTTTTCCATCAAAACATATTATTACTTCAAATTTTAAGTCTAAAATAAGCTGTACCATATTTTATTTACCATATTATATTATTCAATTTTATATGGAAATTAACCTTGTCATATAAGTAGAGCATAATTTTAAATAATGATTTACAAACTCGTCATAATTACTCGTTATAATTTATTCGCAGTATAAATTATAAATGCAAAACAAATATATATACAAAGTGATCCATTAATATTGGTACAGACTTTAAGGGAAGGTGAAGGAAAATGAAGACCGTCATTAGTCGGTGAGCAAAAATGTAGTACAAATTTCTCCTGTAGGAGCTAGGGGTTGCTAAAGCTTAAGGTCCAAAACTTCAATGGACGATTTGCAGGGAGTTAAAATTATTCAAAAGTTTATATTTTAACTTCAATTTTAAGTCTAAAATTGGAATTATTAGGATCGGGTAAATAGGAAAATTTAACTGTAAACAGGGGGGGGGGGGTAATGCTCCTAAGAACTGAACAATCTATTCGATTTTGTTGCGGTTTGCTTGTAGATAATTCCCTTGGTAATTATTTTCTTCAAAATGATGTACATCTTTGGTACCCTGATTTTTTGATAGAGGGTGCTTAGTTCTGTAGCGGTGCTGCATCACATTCAAATACTCAAACTAACCCCACCGCCTTGAAACGTCTTTTGACGCAGAGGTATGGCTTTGGGATTCCACGCTGAGGTCCCGGGTTCTATTCCCATCATCGGTACCTCAGTTCAAATCAAGAGAAATAAATTGACAAAATGAAATTCCGTTCATTTGGTGCAAGTTGGTGTTGTTTACAACAGCATAAAAGAAAAAGACATGCAACACCTGAGTCATTTGATCTACGATAGGCCGCAGACAAGTATGGAGCGATTTAAAAACACCTGATGTATAGATTGACAGAAGGGAATGCACGATTGGCTGCAAGGTTGTATCAGGAAAGGTACCCACAGAGATATGCACCGGAACGTTGAATGATTAGTAGTTTACATCACAATTTGTGTGAAAATGGGTCGTCACGAGGTACTAAACATAGTGAGGGCAGGTCACGAGTGACCACTACTCCAAGGTTGGAAAAAAGTCATTGGAAACATTTAGGAGGAATCCGAATTCCAGTGTACGAGCCGTCACTACTGCAATTGGAGAAACACGGACTAGTGTTCATCGTGCTTTGCAACGTGAAGGCTTACACCCATACCATCTACAAAGAGTACAGTTACTTCTCCCCGCATATTATCCTGCTCGTGAACGTTTTGCATGGTGGTATCTTGATCAATGTTGCCAAGATGCGCATTTCCCATCTTATGTTTTTATGACGGATGAAACGTACTTCATGCGAGAGGGGGTGTTCAACTACCACAATGCACATTTATGGGCTGGCGAAAATGCCTATAGCATAAGACCACATACTGCCCAACATCATTTTTCAGTGAATGTTAGAACTGATTTGGTTGGTGACATATTAGTTTGTCCTTACTTGTTGCCATCGCCCCTCACATCTACAAATTATCTGATATTTTTGAAAGAGGTTTCACCAACTTTACTTGACACTGGGATACAACATATCAGGAGCCATATGTGGTTTCAGCATGATGTGGCACCTCCCCATTATGGCAGACTTGTTCGAGAACGTTTGAATCACGTGTTTCGTCACCGATGGATTGTTCGTGGTGCACCGGTTACCTACCCTACAATATCTCCTGATTTGAACAGCATTGATTTATTTTGGGTACGTTGAAATTGTCTCGCAAGAATCGTCTGTGCTTCTGCAAAATGCAGGTATACTTCATGCGAGAGGGGCGAACTCTTTCAAATATACCTGCAAAATGCAGGTATCCAGCAAAATGCAGGTATATTTGAAAGAGTTCGCCAATCCATGCTCCGAGAGGGTAACGTATGCATCGCTAGCAATGGTGGTTATATTGAACATATTTTGTGAAATTTTCAAACATCTTGTACTATTTTTGTAATATCTTTGCATATCTAATATATTTTATCAAACAATATTTCTGATGATCTCAATCGTGGTCCCTTCATTTTTGTACGATACTTTGCTATGTGATTCCGAGTTTTCTATTCATCCAGAACGTATGTTGATCTGGATGTAAAACACCCAGGAGTAATGTCATTTGAAATTTCAGAGAAGAGTTAGAAGCACCCTCTATCAAAACATGAGTACACAAAGCTGTACGTCATTTTGGAAAAAAAATGATCTACACGCAAACCGCAATAAAATCAAATAGATTGTTTAGTTCTTATGAGCAATTTAAAATCCCCTTCCCCTGTTCACAGATCATTTTTCCCAGTTACCTTATCCGAATGTTTTCAGTTTTGGGCTTAAAATTTAAGTTGAAATCTAAACTTTTGTATATTTTTAATTCCATGCAAAAAAATAACGGTAAAAAGTAGTAGTTCGTGATACTAAAGTCTAAATCACCCTCAATCGACATTTTGTGAATTTTGCTGAATTTTTTTTTTGATAAAAAGTTGATATAAAGAATGATTTTAGCATACAATCGCAAACAAATCAACCTATTTTTCTCTTTTTAATCATCGTTTGAAGTTTCGGATATTAAACTTTAGGGCCCCCTAACTCCTACAGAAGACGTTTGCACCCCACGATTGCCAACTGAATAATGTCTGTCTGCATGTCCCCTGCATCCCTTTAAAGTTTGTTCGAATATTAATTAGGCATCCTTTATATATTTGTAAACTTCAAGATGTTTTTAATGCGAATAATGCTAATTTTAGTAAGTAATTATTGATTTTTTTTCATTAAAACTTACTCTCATATCAATTATCAATTATACTCTCATATCAATTATTAATTGTCGAGCATATACTTTATTTGTGCGGTGCAATTCGCTTACACAATTCAATAATTGATGATGGAAATCTGAAGCAAAAAATAGCGGGATTTGCACTAAGTGAAAGACAAATATCACAATAATAATAATATAACAACATGAAGTTCGAGCAGACTGGGCGACTTTTTTGCCCACTAAAAGTTATGTAAATCATTTTCTTTATTACTTTTTAAAGTCTGCTTTTGTTCTCAATTTTATAATCTATTTTGTACTTCAGTTCTGTGTCTCAATTTTAATTCGTTTTCCCATTTTTATATTTTTAACTTATATGGCAGTATCTTTTAAATTAATTGAGATGATATGCCAAATTGAAGGCAATATCATTTTAGTTAATTTCCCCAGAAAATGTCTGCGGAAAATGTAATAATTCCACTTGCTTTCCTGATTGGTTTCCTCCACTGATGAGCAATTAATGTGTTATTTTGCAAATTTCGTTTTCTGTTCAGACTTTATGATACTGATTTACTATTTAATACTTATATAATTAGATGATCATTTAATTCATTTTTTTAAATATTATTTCACTATATTAGTGAACTTTTGCAGTTATTAATATTTTTGGTTCTAAAAATACATTTTGTTGAAAAATTAAAAAAAAAAATTAGTAGATAATGAAATATGTTTTGAAATTCAAATTACTGACTTTGGAAATTAAGCATTTCCTTTAAGATAACACATTTGTTCACTAAATATGCCCTAAACACATTTCAGTTTTAAAAATATGAATCATTTATTGCTTAAATTTTTCAGAAAAGATGATGTAAATTCCATCCACTTTTTAAAGGGTAATAACTGAAAATGCTGTTTCTATTTCTTCATTCGTATATATTACTAGGGATTAATGCATTTCCTTGAGGTGAAGTTCAATGATAATTTTATTTAATTTATTTTCTGAGTTTTTGCGGGTGTCAACAAAAACCCTTAAAGGAAAAATAAATAAAAAATTCCTTAGGTGAAACATTGAAATTTTATTAACTGCATGAGCATTTCAAATAATCAACTTTTAATAACGTTGTGCCATCCCATTTACAAAAGGTTTAGTTAAAAAATAATTTAATAACCTCCGCAAATAAATTTCAATTTTTCGCCTACAGATTTTTTTTTTTTCGTCTACGGGTTCTTGTTGACGCCACAAAACTTCATTCATAAAACAATATCATGGTCTGACATGATAATAATTTTGTCAGAAATTAAATAAAATAAAATCGTCATTGAATTTTACTTGAAGGAAATGCAAGTCATTTTGAGCACGTGATTATGTGAAATGAAATTAATAGGAAATGTGATATTTTTTAAAACAATAATTGCGAGACAAAGTTTTTTTTGAATCGTTTGCAATACTAAAGTGACTCATTCATTGAAACAACTAAAAGGAATAAAAATATAATTTAACATGTACGAGCAAGTGATGTTTGGCCATTCAAGAAATGTTGTTCTGACATGATACATTGAAATATGCATAGAAGATTTCAATTCAATCTTTGTTTAAGATAGCTGAAAACAATTTTTATGAGACAGAAAAGAAACATTTATTCCGTTAAAATATCAAGTATTTTTTTTTACATTTCTTTTAATCTTTTTGATTTCAGTGAACTCTATATTTAATGCTGTAAACGGATTACTGAAGTTTACTGCTTGACTTTTCTCAGAACTATTTATTTCCAATAAGGTGGACTTATTTCTATGACTATTCAACCTGCATTAACGTCAAACTTCTAAAGTGGTTTTTGAGGTGCTTAAAAATAATGGACTTAAATTAACTGACAATTTAGATCACTGTCAAATAAAATTGTATTTTGAATGTTGCATTTCTTATTTATAAGCTTAGAGTTTTTGAGTTTTTTTTTAATAGAATCTCCCGCATTCTTTTATTTACCTGAATGTGCAAAATAACATTGCAAAATAATCATTGTGTTTAGTATTTTAGTTAGCACTATCTATTCAGGAATATTTTTTTCAAAGCAATTCGAATTATTTTTTTATTGTTTAGTAAAATAGTTCAGATTTCTTATTCATAAAATATACTATTATTAAAATTATCAAATAACACTTCAGCATATACACTTTAAAAAAAGGCATACGAATAATATAGTATTATTTTGCCCCAAATTGTATACAAAATTTTAGAGATATTATTTTTATCATCTCATATTTTTAAACGTTATAATTTATAACTTTGAAAAAATTTGCTTGAACAAAGAGTAACTGTAAATAGAGTTTTGTGGGTGTTATAAAGCAAAATGATATTAACATTTTACAATTCGAGTATCATGAATAAAACAAAGGTAAGTAGATTTTGCTGATGAAAAATAAAGCCAATTAACTTCAGAAATGTACTCGGTAAATGAGATTTCTGCTTTCTCTTATGAGAAGTATAGAAAAGGAATTGAAATCTTGAAATAAATTCTAACTCGTCATTTTGTTGAATCTCCTCGTATTTCGAACAAGGAGGTTCTCATTGAGTTCTAAACACATATTTGGGAAATATTTGTGTGTTTGTCTTTGACAAATCTAATTTAAAAACACTTTGAGTAATCCGGATAATATTTGCTGTACAATCTTTATATCAAATTTATTAATTTCATACAAATTTAAAGCAAACTACATTCAAAGAAAACTTCTCTACCTGCGTGTTTGAATCTATGTTTACGCTATAATTACAAATCGAAGAAGGCAAAATGGATGCAATTCATTGCAAATTAAGAATCTATTGGGTTGCCAAATCGAAAATCATCTATGGTTTGAACATCAGTCGGCCTGTTTTTTAGACATCTTTAAACGCGAAGCTGAAAAGAGCAATAACTTGAATTTATCAAGTTTGGTATGCGATTTTGTGACAAAAAATGTAATTTTACCCATGATTTTCGTTTAATTTGGTTGTGTATAATACAACTTAATACATATATCATTTTTATATTTTTATTCGCATTTTATGCATTAATCGTCAAAATGCCCCAGAAGGATCGCACAATGTATTCAATATTATCATTTATTATGTATATTATCACTAATTAGGTATTCAATTTTAGATCTACCCCAGCGATGAATATTCTGCAAATATTGTATGCCAAACTCATGTAAAGTGTTTTAAAGGTTAAAATATTTTTTGATGTATACGAGAGACTTTTGAAGAAAATGTTTCTAATGTATTAAAGTTTAAAAAATAAAGGAATAACAAAACAAACTTAGCAGTGCATGAAAAGTAATTCCAGACCTAAAAATTAAAATCTTTCTCAATACATCAAGGGTAAAGTGAACGTTAAAAAAATACCTGATTACATCATTTCATTTAAATATCGTTTTAGATGTGATAAAATGATTATTCACATTAAAACGATATTTAAAGGAAAACCTTATGTAATAAGAAATAATATAACTCATTGAATTCACTTAAAAACACATCTAACTGACAAATGAATACTCTTGTGAATTTCAACATTTCATATTTTAAACATTTTTTTAAACTACCATCGTTCTTGAGAAAATCATTTAATTTCAAAGTAACTTTTATAAAATTTTCTATATATTTTGTTTTAATATTTTTAGTGACTAAACATCTAGGAAAACATTCAACAAAAATGTTAAATGAAATCTTAAATTCTCTACTTTAACAGTCATTAAAAGAGGATATAAATAAATTATTTTCATTATATTTTTAGTAATTAAATAAGATAAATTTTTTTGTATATTATATATTCTTTTGTTTTTTAATATTTATTTTATTATATTATCTATTCTGCTAAATGATTAAGTAAAGGAAGTGTTGAATCATAAATCTGATATAAAATTGCGTCCGATTCGCATCTATTTTAGGCTTAATCTGCCTAAGCAGATGGAAATGCATCTCTCTTTGCTTAAGAATTTCCTAATTTGACCATTGTCATTACTATTTGCTAAAGATCCTAATCTACAGTATTATATTCAGCATTACGTGAGTCATTAAAAGAAATTATTGGCACTTGTGTTTGAATTTAAATTCTAATTACACTTTAACTCTTTGCATTCATTGATAGTCAGATATGAACACTTCCATTCATATAATTATGTGAAAAGGAATGATTAAAATTTCACTTTTCCCAAAATAGCGAAACACCATTGTGCATATTCATTGTTTTTTTCTATGTTATGGATTTTAGAATTAGATACATTATTGTTCTACTATTCGTTACAAAAAAGAAATTTAATAAAGTATCTTTAATAAATATTAATTTTCAAATAAAACTAGAGTATGTTACCATTTTTCTATTTTGTAAGTATTAACTCTATGTGTTGATAAAATTCGACTTCTAATGATATTTTATTTCAGTTTTAGAGAATATTTTGACCAAATGATATGTACACATTTATAATTATCGAATGAGAGATAAAAGTAAATGTGTAAGAAGCTATTTTCACAACTGGATTTATAGTGATATTTCAAGTTACAATGAAATAATGCTTCCATTTTGTCGGTTTCAAATATGCAGTTTACCTGGAATTCAATGAACGTTTCTAACTGTGACTTTTCTTATCAGATTAATTTACGATTAGACATAATTTCTTTGTTATATCCTTACAATATTTAAACTTGCTGTTTACTTTTTAAAGTGTAATTTTAAATCTTTTTATTCGATTAACATTAGTGAAATTATAATTCTTCTATTCTAATTTGGTAACATTTTTTAACTAATAATCTGCTTTTTATATCTTCCTGAGTTTCCTAATTTTAATTTTTTAAAAATTATTTAAAATTCCATTCTAAAAATTCTTGAAGAAAGCATTTTATTTTTCTTTTAAGTAAATTATTTGAAATAAAAATCAGTTTTATTGAATTAATTCTTGATTATTTATCATAAATTATTAAAAAATTACAAATTTGAAGTTATTTAGAAGCATAAATTTATTTAAAAGAAACGGGTATTCTCTTTTAAATTACAATCATTTAAAAATTCGACAATTAGTCGCAGCATAAGCACTCTCTAAATACATATGTGTATTTTAATGTTATAGTTTGCCAGACCGTTTCCTGAATAGTTGAAAACAGCAAATTAAACTGACTTTGTAGTTTTTAAATGTGCATTTCCTTTTAAATAAATGGATAGCTTTCACACTATTTCCTTTTGGATAAATATAAAAAGAAGACGCGTATTCTGACCTAAAAAAGGTGAAATTTTTTTTAATATTTGAAATTTCTATCCAAAAATGAAATAATTTGGCAAGACATAACGTCTAAAATAGTTGCTAGAATTTTTAAATAATGTTACAAAAATAAATAAAAGGGACATTATTCTGCTCCATAATATTATGTCCACTGCCTGTAGTAATATTTAATCTAACATTAAGTTTTATTTTAATTTTCTGTATTTTAAGATACGGATGTGGAAATAAGACGATAATACAAATATTCCCTCGAATGTGGTATTTATTTATGGACACATTTGGAAAGTGATGCTCCCATGTGTAAAATAATAATGTATCATTTCTCTTAAAAGCACCAAGCTTTGCTATAAAGGTATATTGAAATTGATGAATGTAGTCATTTTGGAATTTGGCATATATATTTTAATTTTCTTAAATTTAAGTGTATAGAGATTCACAAAATATTTTCTGATTTCATCATTGATAGTTCGAGCAATATTGTCAATTCAATGTTTAAATATTAACTTATTAGCTTTTTATTTTTCAACAAAATTATTAATTAATAGGTAGAATGGCATATAAAAGCATAAAATGGACTAATCATAGATTTTGAGAGTAAAATACGTTACGTTTCTCTTACATTATTTAAATGAATGCAAAAAAGATATCAATTTAACATCAATTACAAAATAGTTTAAAGTAATAAGAAAAGTAATAAATAAGGATAGAAGTTATAGTTCTGCGATATTAATAAAAATATAGCACTTAAGTGATTTTATAATATGGAATAAAAATAATTTGACCTTTATTGTAGCTGCAGTTATTAAAATAAAAATATATTTAAATTAAAAAAACAAATTTTAGGCAAAGTGATTTTAAAACTTATAGGTATTTTTTCAGCATCTTGCTATTAGCTGCGAATAATTTTATAAAATAACTCCTGAATTAAAGATATGCTATTAGAAAGCTCTTTGTAGCCTAATAAGTATTGTTACAAGCGGGCGAATGCTAACTCTCGCCGAAGGTGAAAGCTTTGGCGGCGCGTCATAAGGCGCTCCGCGCCAACCGAGTTGACTTGGCGGGAGGAATATTCTGGTAACCCCGATTCAAGTCTGGCTGCGTCGCGTTTCCTCTCGCGACGCGGGTCCGGCTATATAACGGAAGGGTTGTCGTAAAAGGAGTCAGTGAGTGAATTCGTTGAGAGGATCGCTCTTTGGGAAGAGAAGCGTTTCTCTTACTTGTATCTTTTCGCTTGTTATTACTGAGCTGTGTTTGCGTTTGCTGTTAAAGCTGTGTTACTGAGCTCGCTGTGATTGACTGTTGCTGTGCTATACTATAGCTGTTTTGCAAACCGCTGTAAGTGACTGATTATTGCTGAATTGTGTTTTCTGAAGTTTTACTTTTCCAAGTCATCCTGTATATACCTGTAAATAGCTGTAAATAAATTTGTTTGTGCTGTCCTCAAATAAAGTCCATTCAATCCGATCCCGCTAAGCTAAAAACGCAACAGTATTTTTTATAGATGTACTCTACTGATAATTAACAATTAAAAAGTTATACATATTTATATGCTGCTAACGTTAAAATTAGCTGAAAATTCTAATAGATATAAAAAAAAACGCGCATCTTAATAATTTATTTAGATTTAAAAATCACGCAATTTTTAAGAAATGAATCAACGAAATAAATGTTTGCATAACATATTAAAAACTTTATTGAATTGCTTAAGAAATAAAAGTATTCTTATAAAAGTCAATAAATATCACTTCTGGAAAAAAATATATATTCAGTATATTATATTTGAACTTTTAAATCTTATTTTTGTGTTATGGATACTTTTATAACTTGAAATTATAATTTTTATTATTATTTTCAATGACATTTGGAGAGCGTAACTTAAATTAAGATATTTGTAAATTCATAAATCTCAAATAAAGTAATGTCCGGAAAGTATATATATATATATATATATATATATATATATATATATAT
>JAOUZG010035502.1:2463133-2473470 GCA_026289955.1 Argiope argentata | reverse complement strand
AAAACAATGAAATTAATTATGATTCATAAAGCGAATTTTAAATTCATATGAATGCAATTGATTAAGAATAAGAAAATATTAATTTTTCCATTAATTTTTATTATATCATCACATTTATGTATTACCACATTTAACACATTAGTATTTTCTATTAATATTTATTATATTAACTTGTAAAACCATTGCAATTTTTTTTTTCAATTTAATTGACATTAGTTTTTAAAGTTAAAATACAACATAAAGTACATGTTTATTTCATATATTTGCAACTAACACATGCTCGAATTCTTTTGTCTTATTTTGATTAAAGAATTCAATAACAAAGTCTTAGATATTAAATTTCAATTTTTAAAAGAACTGCTCTAAATTCTGTTTACTTCAATTTTATATTTCCAAATAAGAAAAAAAAATTACGTTAAAACTAAAAAATATATATATTAATACTGTTTTGCGAAATCCCTTTCATTTATATGAATATTTTCATATCTTACTGAAAATAAAGAAATACGTTTCCTAACTACACACCTTATCGCAGATGATTCACTAGAGAACAAGATGCACTAGAAATCACTTCAAGATTCGCTTCGTGTTCATAACATTCAGGATGTCAAATATTCAATATCTTTCCGTGAGATATATAGCGCTAGAACGCCTCTTCGCTTTCACTGCTTCTAAATTATGTTTCGACGTTTATATAACTTGTCTCGGATCCGAAGAACCTACTTCTCTTTTATAGAAACTCTATTAGGAAATAAATATCTCACTTGAATGGACAGCCTATCGAAATTCTTACGTATTCGGGACGCCATTTCGGAATGGGACGAACTTATTGACAGGATGACAGTTTCCTCCCATTTGGTAGAATGAATTTCTATTTCGACTTTCGCTGGTTCAACGTGTAAGAGGGAAATAATTTATGAGGAAAAAGAATTTGTTGAGAATCTGATACTACCTTTTAGCTTTTAGTTTTGATCAATTGGAAATGGATGAATAGTGATGCTTTTATGGACAAAACAGGCGTTACGTTAAAGCATAAGTATTATTTATTTTACTTAAGGAAATATGAATGAAATTGAATCAATTCGTTGTCAATTTTAATTTTTTTTCTTTTAAATGAGTAGCTTTTGTTTTGGTTCATTTACTTACTTAAATGACCTTTAAAATGTTGAGAGGTTTCGAATTTAAATAATGACATATGTGTAAATTAATACAGATGAGAAAAAAATGTTTCTATAAATAAACATACAAATTCTATGAGTAAATACAAATTCTTCGAAACGTCAAGAAATTTGAAAAATTTAAATAACAAATAAGAAATAACATTTGAAATTATATTAATTCCCAGTATTCTTAAATTATCTAAAATTTCTTGAAGAATTAATTTTTAATTGGCATGTTCCATTATGTAAACTTATTAATTCTGATTCCAAACAAGAAATATAGAAGAATTCTATTTCATTACTTGTATTACCAAAATTATATACAATTTATATATTTTTTAAAGAAATTGCTTAACTTTTTACAGCTATTAGCATTTAATTCAAAAGTATTTAAGACAGTAGTGATTATATATAATGCAAATAAATATTTAAATATGTTCTTCAAAAATGTATTCATTATTTATGCTCTGAAATTTTTGTTAGTATTTGTAAGGCTTTTGAAAACTTATAGAAATACAGTTTTTTTCATTAAATTTTTTTTTCTTTTTTATGCATTTATGTAAGGATATTTGAAACTAATTTCAATTTTAATTAATTTCCAAAGATTTGTCTTTATTTAGGTTATAGTAAATTCACTCTAAAATGATCTCTTATTTCTAGACACCATTCCACTTTTTTCTATTTAATCAATCAAATTACACTTTGTATATATATATATATATATATATATATATATATATATATATATATATATATATATATATATGGCTGATTATGAACAGTTATTATGAATTTTAATTCAAGGTCACAAAATAAAAAATTATGGATTTAATTATTGTACTTCCTAGGATATAAATAAAAAGAAAGTTCTTAGCTAGCTTTTTTGATATCACGCAAAATACTTGGGACTCAAAAAATATAAATTTTAAAAAAGCACATTTTAATGATACACTGAAATTGGATTTGTATCAATACTTTAATACTTAAAATATAATAATAGAATTTGAAATGACAATATTACTTTAAACATTTAATTGTTAATGGATAGTATGATGAAATTAATTAAATTTTTAATGTAATTAGATGTTAATGCAAATGAACTATATTAATGAAATCATATGATAGGCAAACTACCCAATTAAAGAATATGCTGTATTTTCTTTACAAAAATTTTCTTAACTAATTGTCGAATCATTTCCCATATTTTCTGAGTAAAAAACCAATTCAGTTTATTACTACTTAATTTGAAAATTTTTTATCCGTTACTTAATGAATATCTTAATTTCCTTTCAAATATGAAAAATTACGTAATTATAGTATGTGTATTCAAATATGAAAAATTACGTAATTATAGTATGTGTATTCAAATATGAAAAATTACGTAATTATAGTATGTGTATGTTCAACAATTTAGAGGATTCCAATTTCCTTATTCAAATAAAATAAATACTTATTTTTTAAGGAAATGTTAGAACAAAGATCTTTATTTCTATTCTTATCACTTTTTTTCTCCATAAATACTATTACTACAAAAAATTCAAATATTAATGAGATAAAATATTACCAAACATGAATATTAATTTTTCTGCCAGATTTCAATATACAAATTTAAAATGTATTCACAATTATGTTTAACCTAAGGATATTATGGACTATAATAATATATATTTTTACCATTTCAATACTTTTATTTTGGTATAAAAAATATAGTTTTCATACTGCTACTTTTATAAAATATATTTTACTATGTATTTATACATTCAACTTTTATCTAAGACATACTTCAAATTATGTGTCATGTTTTTATATACCATACTAATACAAATGTTTTTTTTTCTTTTGGAAATACAAGTGGCATGAGTATATTATGTCTAAGGCAAATAAGACCATAAAGATATATAAAATGCTTAAAGTTGATAGTGATAAAAAATACTCATTTTTTGTTATAAAACATGTTACGTATTTTAGACTTGGCAATATATTCATATATTTTTAAAATTAATTTCAGAGTAAGAAAGTACATCAAATAAAATTAAAAGAAATTAAAAGAAATTTAACGGTCATCAATTTTGTTCCTTTCAATTTAATTTGTACTTGCATAGTTTAAATAAAAAAAATAACAGGGAGTAATAAATTGATTAAAAAATTATATGCTAAAATAGCAAATATATAATATGGTATAAAGAATACAGAGACATAAACTATGCCAAATATTGACTCATATTTTCAAAATAATGTATTTTATTTAAGAATCTTGCATTCTTCCTTGGAAGGAAAAGGAAATCGTGTCAAAGCATTGAAATACTATCACGCTATTCTAACATTTGTGAATTATCTATCTCTCGAAATGAGGAAAAATAAGAAACAAAATCCCAGTCACACTCTCTCTTTCTCTTCTATACATTTAGATAATATATTCAGAGGTGAGACGGTGGCAACTCTCTATTAGGTGATAACAACTTGCATTTTGAATGCAAACTCCTCCCTTCCTTTTGAGAATTATGGAAAGCTGAATATAATTTGCTTTAATCGGGATTTGTGAAAATATTAGATTTCACAAACAAGATTAAAAATATGAATTTTTGTAAGAAACATATTGCCAATCAGAAAATAATAATGTATAATTTTTTTTATTTTAACTATGGGTCATTTTTTAACTCAGAAAACATCTTACTTTATTTGTACCGTCTTAAAATCAGGAAACTGCTTTCTCATAATTAGAAGAAGTGATATTGATATAATCCCTATATTTCTCAAGCGATTTTATAATGACTATTTTTACTTTCTCAAGTGATTTTATAATGACTATCTTACTTTCTTAAGAGATTTTTTAATGATTATCTTACTTTCTTAAGAGATTTTTATATAACATTTACCACTCTTTTTCATTTTTTTCAAGTGATTTTGATGTAAAGTCTATCTCACTTTCATAATTGGTTCTGATGTGAAGCTTATCACACTTTCATAGTTACTTTAATCCCTTATGTCACTTTCTCAGGTGATTTTGATATAATATATATTTTATTACCTGAACTGATTTTGATAAAAATCCCTTTTTACTTTCTCAAGAGATTTTGCTGTAATCCCTATCTTACTTTCTCAAGCTATTTTCATTCCATGTTTGTCTCTTTCCCTTGAAATTTTTTTATTGCGTATCGCACTTTATCATGCGTTTTTAGTGATTTTGATAACGACCTATGATTTTCTTTGCCGTCGATTGAGGTTCCATTTCTTGTTTATCTCTACAAAACTTGATAATGTAAAGGTTTCAGCCCCTCATAGCTCGTTTACTTTTATATGCATGCATTACGTAACAATCGTACCTTTCATATGAAGAGTTGATTTAAAATTATCATTTTTCCTTAATTTTAACTATGTGCCTGAAAATGGAAAGTTAGGTCTTTGACGAACGGGGTGATTTTTAGAATGCCCAGGAAGAAAACGGCTTATTCATAATGTTTCGAATTGAACAAGGATAAGAAGGAGGAGTATGTAAATCACTCTTAATCGTTGCAATGTTTGAAGCATCATTTTCATATAGCAAAGTAAGTTTAAATGTAAATGAAATTTTTCTTATGCAAATGTATAAATATTATGTTAAATACATTATTCCTTGAAACATATATCCTAAATAAAAGTTTCAGGAAATAATTGGGCATTTATTTTCCTGGAAAAAATTAAATATAAAAGAATAAATTTTCAAAAAAGGTTGTTAAAAAAATATATTTTCAGTTTTAATTGTTTCGTATGTGTTCTTCATTATATATTTGAAATTCATTATCTTCAAAGATAATTTGGATCATTTTATATGTAAATTTAAGAACAAGAACATTTTTTTTTTAATTTCAGTTCTATAAAATAATCTGTAATCCTCCCAAAATATGTAGGTATGGATGCATGAAACTATAAATTTGACCAAATTCAAAATATATTATATATAATTTGAAGAAATCTTTAATAAAATCTTTATTATATTTACAATTTTAATACCAAAATTAGTTAAAACTTTGGGAAATGTAACATAACAGTAAAAAATAACATTGATTAAAATTCCTTTCTAATAAATAAAAATGTTCAAATTTAGAAGAAAATCAGTTCCAGTTATTCTGATAAAATAAAACGCCAAAAAAATCATGTCATGCTTAAATATTTCACAGAGAATAAATAAAAACCTTCAAAAAGAAGAATAAAAAGGTTTTCTCAAGGAGATCGGAGAACATATGATGTATCACTCAGGAGGATTGTAGAACTTCTTCATGATCAAATGTGTTCTGGACTATTTTTGTCTATTTCGGGTCAGTGTTCTGGTCTCTATTTTTATGAAAATAAAATGCTACTAGCACATTATTCGAAAACCTTTTAAATAAAAATGCATTCGATATTTTAAAAGGGAATTTTGTTTCCAATATTTTATAATGTATTGCGTATTTCAGTCATTGAAATAAGTTGTTTATCATATTAAAATTATTTAATGATGACTTCATTTTGATAGTGATTAATTTTTATTGCAATATTTAAAAATAGGCTGTAAGTACATATTATTTCTTTATCCTTTTACATATATTATAGTTCTTATGTTACCGTCAAGATTTGAAAATCTTTTTGGCACATTTATAATAAAAGAATAACAGTTTACTATCCTCTTGTTTTGTTTCCTTAACATACCACTTTCTTCCAATTTCAAAACAAATCATTGTTTTAAAATTCTATACTTTTATTTCTTAAATGCTTTTTCATTTCAATATCAGAAATAAAGCCATTCAAAATTATGGTTTTATTTTTTTAATTAAACGCTTTCTTCTGTATTAATGATATCGAAAAATTTGGAATTAAAACGATTGATTCTATTTTACAATTATGATTTTTATTTAATTTTTATTACTGTTTTTTTACTATGAAAACTCTTTTAAAATCTGTTTTATTTTTTAGAGTAGATATTCTTCTCCTGACTTATTAAATAATTATATTAGAAAATCAGCACATATAAAATGATTAAAGCAAATATTTTTCATAAAATATATGAATATCAAAATTAAAAGGAATTAAAGTAAATATTTTTCATGTACTATATAAATATTAAAATTTAAAAAATATATATCGATAAACAAATGTATACAAGAACACACATTTTAAATAAAAAACAACATTATGAAAATGTACTTTTAAACTATTTTTTCTTCAGAAATATTTAATAAATATATTTTTATTCATCTAAGTGGTTGTTAAAGCATATACATTTGAATATTTTGATTTTTTTCTTAATTCAATATGTATCATCATATTTTCAATGCTTTATATCTTATGTATTTTTTGAATAAATATTATTTATCATCTTCATAATTTCAAAAAACCGATATAGTAGTAATTTTTTTTGAGAAAAATCTATTAATAGAATAATAGTGGTTCTTTTTACTGTTTTCTATATTTCCAAAACAATTTTATATTTTTCAAAAAGTAGTTTTTATTTATGAAAAAGAGAAAAAAAAATGTGTAATTTAAAGAAATCAGACTTCCAACCTTCAACCATTAATTTTCAAAACTAGAATTATTTTAGCTAAATTAAATCAAAATGTTTTTCAATTTTAAAATCGCAGCATCAAACAATCTCTGTACTTAAGTATGGCATCTTAATTTTTTTCTTGTTTTGATTACTTCGTATATGTTTCACTTGATATTTTTTATGTCCGTTATTGCCTTTTTTAAAATCTGATTTCTTCCAATTCTTGAACTCTATTATTGATTTCAGATTATAATGTCATGTTCCTACTGATGTAAGTGATTCTTTGATTTCAGATTTTATCTGAATATGAATCAGAAAGTTATTTAAAAAATCAGAAATACAGAATAAATTTCACTGAATATTATTTTTTAAAACTAAATTAAGAAAATATTTTCATTAAACCATGAACAAATATTCTCATTTTCTAATCAGAGAATATAATACCATTTCTTCACTTATGAATTAACACAATGAATTACAATTTAACAAATTTTCAGGATTAAGAAATGTTTAATGTTTTCGAAATCAAAAGGAGATATAGCTGGGTTTATTTCCTCATCAGGTATGTTTACAATACACTTATTTAAAAAAAAATATTTTTTAAAATCATTTTTGGCAAATTAATTTTTGTTTTTTCCTCTAGTAAAATGTCAAAATTTAAGGCATATCATTTTTCTTATTAACTTTTAATATATTGCTACGTGAGTCTAAAGTGTTGAAAGTCAGTATTTTATCAAAATACGTATTAAGTGTCATCTAAATAAAAGACATGCTCTTTAACTGAAATTCCTCAGTTTTCCATAAAATATTTCTAGGATTATTTGTATTTAGATGCACCTGTTTTATATATAAACTGGGGAACATAATTAAAATGAAAGTACTAGATTAAAACTGATGATGAACTTATTTTGTAATTCCTATTTATACTTTTGAAAAAATTGAATTTCTGTTGTCACAATTGAAACTTGTCCGATCCAACCGAATGTTGAAAAAAAACAAACATAATATTATAAGATGTAATAAATATAACATAATAATAAATGAATTATAAAATTATATGAATAAAATATACATAAATTAATATTTTATATTAAATTCAAAAATACCCGATTATATTGTCAATGATCAGTATTTAAATTAAAATAACTGCCCTAAAAATCCATATTTCCATTAAAAGTTGAAAAATTCAGACTCAGCTATAACATTTCAATTAACCCGAATAATGTGAAACAGAATTTTAAACAAGAACAACAGCAGCAGCAGCAACAACAACAATAATAATAATATGCCTACTTTACATCCCATTTAAAAGTATTGTACAATATATGGGTAGCGTCTCTTCCCTTTAATATGGACGCCACGGGTTCAAATTCCTGTCCGTGCATGATTGTTCGTCTTCTGTGTTCTATCTGTGAGGTACGTGAAAGACCATGTGGAAAGGAACTGTCATCTTCATATAAGCAAGAAATCAGACTTCTGGGATTGGGTGTTCAGGGTTCTTTATCCTCGGAAGCTAAAGCTACTGCACCCTCTTTTTGTTAGTAAGTCCATATAAATGGTGCCAAGTATTAAAAGCCTACAATAAAGATATCCATGTACAGGTAAGCTATTCATTTTTCAAACAAAAATGTTTTGCAAGTCGTGTTTTTGTCAATTAGTGTGATTACTATTAAATTATATTCTTTTATAAAATACAAATTATTTATAAATATGTAATATTAGAATTTTTAAAGGTTACACAGTTTTAAATATGTCATTTCATAATAACTAAGAAAAATTTGCATCAAATTTACATTTTATGGAAAAGAAGGGAAATATTCTCATGCGAACAATAATCATTCATTCTTCAAAAATGTTTGTAGACCCAAACTATTATTTTTTATTTTAGCTTTTATATCAAAATATTTCAAAATATTTTTTTCTTTGTGAAAACGCAATGCTAGGCTAAATTTTATATCAAGGAAAAAGAAATCACAACAGTGATATTATAAAGATCGCATAAGTTTGAAATTTTAATATTACACTAAGAATAAAATGCATTTAAATCCATGAAAAATATATTTTCCCCTTTCACGGAAACGAAAGGATATTTCAAACTGGATACAAACACTTGCTGTTGGATCCTGTGACAAATAAAGATTCCAAGCCTGGCAAGTCAAGTCCATTAATAACCAGAAAATCTTGTGGAATTCAGAGGCTATCCAGATCTGGTTTTGAAACCAAATTTCCTTGAGATGTCTTTTTCTTTTGGCAACGCTTAAGGTATTTCGTAAAGTATATTTATCAACAGAGATCGATCTTTTCAGAGTTATATTTATGCCTTAAGGTTCAGTTTAAAATAAGAACGAATACAAGAAAAACAGAAGTAAACTCAAATATTATATCAGATGGTCCTGAAAAACATTTTACAGCAATTAGAAATCAAATAATGATTTTACTATATAAAAATAAAACAATCTAGATGGCGACGAAAGAAAATACATCTGCTATTTCAACAAAAAGAATTAAGAAAAAAAGTGAAATATCAAGAGACGTTTTAAGCTTTTTTTAAATATAAAATTCAGAAACATCTTTCCCAATAATTAAAAAGCAAAATAATGAAAACGTTATAAAAATAGCTTTTAAAAACTCTGAATTTTGGTAAATGTTTTGCTTCTACGTATAAAAATTTAAAATTTAACAAAAAAATAAATATCTTATCCTTAATATAAATTTACTAATCATGATTGTTTTTAAAATAAATATTCACTATCCCTGATAAAACGTATAATCTCATATAACACCTTTGGCAAGATTAAAATTAATTAAAAATGTAAATATTGAAAATTTTGGTATTTTAAGAAAAAGTAAATAGAATTAAGATCGATATACTTAACAGAATTTTTGTCTTACGTACGAAACCAATAAAAGATTTTATAATTAATATTGATCAGTACTATAAAATTTCGGCTACATATAATGATAACTTTATTTTAGGGTATCATATTCTTTTTAAATTTGCTTAGTTCCATCAATATTTTTTTTGTATTTTTTCTGTATAAAATTTAATTAAAATTTTAAGGCAGTTGTTAAAAAATGAAAAATGCATACTATAATGAATATAAATTCGTAATAATTATAAATTACTGCATATTTCAGAAATATCCTGCTGAAGAAATGAAACTAATATAAGTGTTACTGTCTGCAAAATTTTAACAACTATAATTCAAGCACTAATAATCTAGGCGTACAACTAAATAAAAAGGGGGAAATATTTGTTGATATTGAAAGAGCAAATGAATCGAATGGTTGAAATTGATGTTTTTAATAGGATAATTTTGATTAATGAATGCTTGATTGATCTTAGATTTCAATTAGTGATTAGGAATGATTAAAATAATCTAATAAATATGATGTAACATATTATTCTTTCAAAATAGGCAATGATTTAAAAATAGGCAATTTTCCAAATTATTTCAAATTTATCATAAGACTTTAGTTTTGAATAACTTTATAAAAATGAGGCTCATGTCAATGTCAGATTTATAAGTTAAACAGTAAAAGAACATCATTGATTAAATGAGGGGAAAAATATGAAACTTTGATATTACTGTTTTATCAAGCCAAAATTCTCTAAATCATAAGGAAAAATAATTTTTCACTGTGAAATTGGGTTAAATAGTATATCAACCTTTTAT